>JBBPQS010000757.1:0-10078 GCA_038092635.1 Xerocomus ferrugineus | reverse complement strand
TTTATATCTTGTCAATAGTGTCGACGTACGTCCAAAGGTGTCGACGCCATCGTTCTCGGTCTTCTCCGGCTTGCTTGGCTTGCAGCACCGCTTCGATTCGTCGACCAATGGCAGCGAGGGAGTCCTTCAAGATGGCAACCTTATCGTCCCGAGGCATATCCTCTCCCGACAGTTTAAGCTGTTTCTAAACAATCATCGACACTTGCAGCCAATTATGAATAGCACACGACCCACCAGCTGTTTCTTCACTGGTCGCAGCTCTTCCTTTGTCGCAAATTCATCCATCGACGGACTGCTCATGGGCTATCAGAAATCAAATGAATAATTCCCAAGATCAATACGCACCATTCATCGGAGGACTCAGAATCCGTAAACGTGGGGGTGGGCCGTCGTTTGCGTTTCTTGGTAGAGGTATCTTCAACAGATGCAACGGCTTCGCTTTCGGCGCGTCTCTTCCGACTACTCGTGGTAGAAGACGAGGCTACAACTGTGGGGGGAGGAGTGGGCGAAACCTTTAGCTGTCCTTTGGTCCGCAAGGAACTCTCGTACGAACGCAACTTCTCGTCGTGTTCACGCAGTATGCCCAGGAGGAAGTCACCTCGTCGGACGAGGTGGATTGCATTGGGAATCGGTCGCGTGGAGGAGTCTTCACCCTTTTTGCCTTCCTCGAGGAAAAACTTGCCTTCTAGACCGAGCTGCTCATCTTTGGCCATGGCCTCCCAGTTGCCGAAGCCATATATGAAAGCGCCAACGAGCAGCATAGAGTCCTCCTGAGGACCCCAGCGACCAGACCAATTGAGCGTTGGTCTGATGTTGTCGATAGGAATAGACCAGTTATATAGCTCCTCTGTAGTCATGTCACCGAGGATATTGTTCAAGATACGGAGGTCGCGATATCTCGACAGGACAGTTTCAGCATTGATGTTGCCAACGTTGCGATACGTGATAAGTACCGCTTTGCTTTTTTGGGCGTTGGTCAGCGTCTCTCCGGCAGCCATTCGGGTCCGCTTCTGCTGATTGTTCTCCTCGACAGCTTGCCTACAAAGCTCAATGATCTCATCTGAAACATCGATGATCATGGCTCTGTGCTTGTCAGCAAGCTTAGCTTCGTTGACCTTTGGAGACATCAATACTTATCCCGGGAAGAAAACTGGAGACGCACGATAACGTCATAACGCTGACGAATGTCACCCCATCGTTGAAGACTACGGATCAACACCCGCACGTCACGCTCCTTGAGTTCCATCGCTTTCTGGGTTGCAGTCTTGCGCTGAGGTCCAGGGACCTTGGGTTTCTTCGGGGTCTGGGAAGTAGAGGGTTGGTCAACGTCCATACCCTCGTAGGAGACGGGGGCGTGTGAGCGTTTGCGGTCCCGTAGCTCCTGAGCAACCAACTCTTCCGCCTTTCGGTCCTCGTCTTCTCGGTCAAACTTCTGCCGTTCTTCCAGAGGGATGATGTCCTCCCAGTTCATATCGTTCTTGACATCGCTCACAGCGGCAAACTGAGCAAGGAAACTTTCGCCACCAAGCGAAGCCCCACCATCGCCGCCAGCGGCCATAGTTTCGTGATCTTCAGCCCGATTAAGGATATCATCAAGGTCCATTTCATCCAACTTCTGGTTTTGTTGGGAATCGTCCTTGTCGAACCTTTGACAAGTTAGCACAGGTCGTTCAGCAGCATTTTCGTTACTTACATCTTTTGGGCGCCGTATTTGAGGACGGCAGTTAGCTCATCCTTGCTCAAGTTGTCCGGTTTGGCAGCCTCTTTGGTTTTTTCGTTTTTGGAGCTGAGATGAGCTTGAGACGTGTCCATTTGATTAATGACTAAAGAAACCTCATTCATATACGGCGGTGGATATGAATGACGGGAAACCCACTTGCGTATTCCAACACCATTTTCTTCTTCGCTCGCTCCAAAACATCCTCTTCCATCGTATCCTTACTCACAAAACGGTAGACGCTGACATGCGACTTTTGCCCTATCCTGTGGGCACGTGCCATTGCTTGCAGATCGTTTTGCGGGTTCCAATCGCTCTAAAAAGATATTAGGAGACGCTGGAAAAGGAGCCTAGATTGCTCACATCAAAAATAATGACGGTATCAGCAGTCTCCAAGTTGATACCAAGACCACCAGCACGTGTGGAAAGCAAGAAAGCAAAATCCAGCGACCCTGGCGCATTAAAGTGTGCGATGGACTTCTTCCGTGCCTCTGAGGCAACCATGCCATCAAGACGCTGATGTTGGTATCCACGCAGGCTCATGTAGTCACTCAAGATGTCTAGCATGCGCACCATCTGGCTAAAGATGAGGACACGATGACCATCTGGTCGCAGTCGCGCAAGCAATTTATCTAATAGCACCAATTTGCCGCTATTCATAACAAGGCCCTTGAGGGTCTCCTCGGAATTGTCAGTGCGGTTCTCTGCACCGTCAAAGAGGTAAGGATGATTTGCGGCTTTCTTGAGTTCCATGGCGATATTGAGCAAGCTTATGTTGTTGTTCCCGTTGGCGCTCTTGACCAAACCTTGAAAGTTCTGTTTCATCCGGTTCATCAGTATGTCCTGTTCAAAAACCAAAGGGACCGACCTTTGTAAGGATGTTCTTGTAAAAGTGAGTCTGAAGAGCGCTCATCTCCACACGGAGGATGCGCTCACTCTTTGTGGGTAGAGAAGTGAGCACATCCCGCTTCAAACGCCGCAGCATTAATGACTCTAATTGATTGTGAAGTTCCTTGATTTTAACTTCATGATCGGCATCATTGAGGTCAAATTCGTTAGTTAGCGCGACTGTAGGTCGCATTAACATTTAGTATCAGAGTAAGCCAAGAACTTGACGCACACTTCTCCGGCATCAGGAAATGCATCAAGGATAAAAGCTCTGCGATCGAGTGAAAACTCAGTAGCATAATTAGAGATAAACTCCTACCTTTCACATTATTCTGCAACGGAGTGCCTGTAATGAGAAGCTTCGACGCAGCAGAAAACGATCGAAGTGCCTCATACAGCTGACTCTCGGAATTCTTCAAGCGATGTGCCTATTTTGGGACGATTTTTAGTGCAAGGCGCCCTGCACCACACGTGAACGGACCTCATCTACGGCCAGGACCTGCCACTTAATATCCCCCAGCTCTTTCGCATCCCTGAGGGTCAATTCGTAGGTAGTGAGGAGAACGTTCATCTTCAATCGCTTGTTTGATGGACCGAACTCGTAAGTGCGAATAACCTCACGGGCGGATGCTGTTCCGATGTAGGTGATGACGTTCAAGTCGGGTGCCCAAGTGGCAAACTGGGATTGCCAAGCGGTGATGGTTGATAGAGGCACGATGACAAGAAACGGACCATATTGGTACATCTCGGTAAAAAGATACGAGATGAACGCGACGGTTTGGACAGTCTGGGAAAGAGCTATGAGCGTAATCAAACAAACGAAAAGGAGTAAGCCGCACCTTTCCAAGGCCCATTTCATCTGCCAAAATACCATTCTCGCCCTTACTCCATAAATATGCCAGCCAATTCAGACCGGTGAGTTGGAAGTCTTTGAGGGCGCCACCGGTTGCCGATATATATTCTGGATCTTTCACTATCTTCTGGAATACTGGGCGTTGATGCCGAGGGTACTGAACACTCTTATAAGGAAATTTCGCTTCTGCCTCGCGTGCACGATAGGCATCAATCTGAGCTTTGGCTATTTGTCGGATTTCGCTCTCGTCCTCCCACGTACAGTGTTCATAGTTAAGGCCAGTCCACTTGCAGAAATAGTCTGTGCCGTTGAGCACTTCTGCACTGTCACGATGTGAGACGATGCGTTCGACGGTCTTGTAAGTCTCTAGCTCCTCCTTTTCGCGCTCCTTTTCCAGAAGAAGAGTCTCGGCATCTTCGGTGGAGAGACCTGGGGCATTCAGCCTGGTGTAATATAATTTGTAGGCTTTGATGTAGTTGTCGACACGTTTCAGTCCCTTGAAACGCTTGAGAAACTCGTATGTTTCATCGGTGTTGTGGAGGTGGGAGAAATTCTTCCACTTGATATGGAAACGCTGTGACACGTCAACACGAGTGAATAAGGCAAGGGATAGGACATACCACGTTACTATACCACAAGTCTTCTGGATCATCCTCGTGAGCTTCATCTCTGCAGTGGTTCAGGACGGCCTCGATCTCATCGTCTTCTTTCGTAAGGGAGGGGTCGACGTAATACGTCTCGACGGCCTCCTCCTCCGAGAGCATCGCAAGGTCTTGATTATCCTCGTAATAATTGGGAATCTTGTTCCCCCTACTGGATACCCGTATCTCTTCCCCGGATACGCGGGGTTTCTTCTTTTTCTTTGATCGCGCACCATAATCTGAGTCTGAATCAGATGAAGCATGACGTGTGGCCACTTTAATGGATTGTCAAGGAATGTCACAGATATGTAGAAGAGTACCAGCCTTTTGGCCGAGGTGCGGACGAAGAGGCAGAGGGAGCCTTTTTCTTCTTCTTTCTGGAGGCTTTCTTCTTTCCATACTCGTCATCTGCGTAAGAAGCGTCGTCTTCGTCATCTTCGTCGCCCTCGTCTTCAGCGTTCTCTTCGTAACCCTACAAGTCAATATGGGTAAGGATAGGGACGCACGCTTGGGAGGGATAACCTACCGAGTCTTCGGCGTCCTTGGGGCACGTGCAAGATGAGAAGAGGGAGGGACGAGAAGGGAGTGGCTTACATAGTGCTCATGGGAGTAGGAAGATGGACCTACAACTGGGTTCAAGATCGCAGAGGCGGTATCGTCGACATACTCTGCGTCACCCTCTGCGTCTGCATCTGCATCTGCGTCTGGGTCTGGGTCAGCGGGTGTGTCAGTGTCGGGGGGGATATGGCTGGAGGAGGGGACGGGATGGTCGTCGTCGGAGTCGACCTGCATGCTGTCGTCGCTGTCATAGCCGAGGTTAAGTGCGTCGGGGTTGAGCGCCATGAGGAGGACGGGACGTGTGGTGGTGGTTGAGGGGAGAAAGGGGGGGAGGGAAGAGGTCGTCAAGGATGCTGTTGAGGAAAATGTTCACACGCGTGGCCATCGCTACGGACAACGCCGGGCAAGGCCCCATCGTCACCGCTCGTGACGAACTCCGGTTCTGCCGTGCCACACTTTTTGCACACAAAACTCGCCTATTATTTCCTTATATAGTCTCTATTTTGGTACCAAAACTCGCGGCACGCAACTTTGGGACCAAAATACTGTGGCCCGCCAGGCGCTGTCAATGGTGACGTAATCACATCCTCACTGCCCGCGACGACGAGCTACCATGGGCGGCTGACAATCCACATTGACCTTAAAAATCAGATCTTGTCTTCATGTTTGTTACTTTTGTCCTTCTTTTGCTTGCACGTTCTTTACACAATGCTCTCTTTTATTTGCTTCACTCTTTTGCTTCCGCTCAGCGTGCTCTCTCACCCACTTCCAAAGGTCGGTGTCGTAGTCAATACACCCCCAACTTGATAACTCACTTTTTCACAGTCCTCCTGCGTCATCGCAGATATCAGTTATCCGAATCCCTACCAGTCCCTGATGCTCCTCGACCGTCGCGCCATCGTCCCTCCCCCTGGCCTATCCAAGCGTACATTCGCCGACCTCCTCGTCTGGTGTCACGAATATGGCCACACCACCACGGGTATACTCCTTGCTCGACAGAGTTCCGATTGCGCTGCTGCGAGTGGAACCGGCCAGAGTGATCAAGGAGCGCCATCTTCAGGCAGTGACTCGAATCCAGTGTCTTCTGACAACGCTCCAGGTCCCCAGGGTTCGGTTTCCGATGACGACAATTCCAGTACTGCCAACGGTGGCACTCCATCTGGCTCTGGATCTACTGCCTCAGCAACGTCTGACGGTTCTGGCGCCGGCCCTGGCTCGCATTCGTCTGATTCACCCAACGAAACTCCATCCTCCGATTCAGCGCCCTCAGGTTCTGGTTCCGCTTCTGGCTCTGACTCGGATATATCTGGTGCTCGCGGCCGAGTTACACCGTCTGGATCTGGTTCAGGCTCGGATGCCTCTGGATCAACACCGTCCGATTCCAGTCCTGGCGCTCCCTCCGGCGATATTCCTAGTTCAACACCTTCTGACTCTGGCTCCGATTCCTCTGGTGCTACCAACGGTCAAGTCCCAGTGTCTGGATCGCAATCTGGTCCCACTTCTGGCTCTGGGCCAAATACCTCTGGTGGCGACAATGGCGGTGCTCCAGCGTCTGGATCTCATACTGATTCGACACCATCCGGTTCCAACACTGGTTCCATCTCTGGCCCTGACTCGGATACTTCTGGTCCAACGCCGTCCGGCTCCGATTCTGGCTCGGGTTCCTCTGGTGCTAACAATGGCAAAGTCCCGACGTCCACTACTTCAACACCTTCTGGCTCTGGCTCGAATAACTCTGGTGCTAACAACGGCGAAGCCCCAGCGTCCGGATCTCAATCTACTGGTTCGACACCGTCCGGTCCCAGTTCTGCTTCTATCTCTGGTGGCGACAACGGCAGCGTTCCAGTGTCTGGATCTCACTCTACTGGTTCGACCTCATCTGGTTCTGGCGCTGAATCTGATACTTCTGGTTCCACGCTATCTGGTCCCAATTCTGGCACTGGCACTGGCTCGAATACCTCTGACAACGGCGGAGCAGCGTCTGGAGCCCAATCCACTAGTTCAACACCTTCCAGTTCCGGCTCTGGCTCGAATACTTCTGGTTCTGACAACGACCCTGTCTCGGCGTCTGGACCTCAATCCGCTAGCACAATACCTTCTGGTTCTAGTTCTGACCCTGGTTCGAGTACCTCGGGTGGTGACAACGACGGAGCAGCTTCTGTACCTCAATCCAGCGGTTCAACACCCTCCGGCTCTGGCTCTGGCTCGAATACTTCTGATTCTGAAAACGACCAAGTCTCGGCGTCTGGACCTCAATCCGCTGGGACAACACCTTCTGGTTCCAGTTCTGGCCCTGGTTCGAGCACCTCGGGTGGCGACAACGACGGAGCAGCTTCTGGACCTCAATCCAGTGGTTCAACACCTTCTGGTTCCGGCTCGGGCTCGAATACCTCTGGTGCTAACGACGATGGCGCCGTAGCTTCTGGATCTCATCTTGCTGGTTCAACACCTTCCGGTTCCACTGGCTCGGATTCGTCTGGTGCCAACGATGGCGAAGTCCCTGCGTCTGTACCTGATTCAACACCTTCCAGTTCCAGTTCCGGCTCTGGCTTGAATACTTCTGGAGGCGACAATGGTGATGTCCCAGCATCTGGTTCTGGTTCTAGTCCTGAGTCGAGTACTTCTGGTTCGCCGTCAAATTCTGGTTCCGGTTCTGGCTCTGACTCGGATAACTCAGGTTCGTCGTCTGGTTCAGGATCTGAACCAGCGACAACTGGTTCCGGTGTTACCTCTGACAATGGCACGACAACTACATCTCCGACTACGACAATCACGACGTCCGACCCCACGACAACTACGACTTCTGACCCTACAATAACTACGACGTCCGACCCCACAACCACCGCACCTGCTACCACAGCGACGTCTTCTGCAACGACAACAGCTGCGACGTCTGCGACTACAAACACATCTGCAAATTCTGCTGCCGGGGTTGCTGTAAATGTATGCCCACCAGGTCAGATAGCATCGGTTTCCGGCACTGTGAACGTTGGTGGCATAGGGGCGGCATTCATTTGTGTCGCAGTTTAATAGTCTCGTACTTGTACATACACTTTGATTGCATGCAAATCAAACGACGCGTCTTTACACGTGATCAATGAGTATCTTGTGCTAGGACCCTGCGATGGATACCCACTTTGCTGTTCTGCCTCGAGGTAAGTCTCAAAATACGCCGCAGTCGAGGTTTGAATGACTGGCTGGGTACCTCAGATATCATAGATACCGTGGTGTCGCATGAGACAACATGTTTACCCCATTTTCTGCGCCTTCCTCATCCTAGAACAGGTACGTCTCATCTCGTCACCAAAACCACCATCTCGAACGTCGCGTTCCAGGCATTGCGTCACTCTTCTTAGTTCACGAGTCTGTTCCCAATGATGAACCCGACCGAAAGCGCGTCTCCAAGATCCTCGAGGTGCAAGCGGTGGAGCCACCCAACGAACGTTCTTGGTTTATGGACGAGGAGGTCATCTCAGGTATGTCTTGTGAATCTCGGCCGCCTTGGATGCTGAACGGGCGGCAGATGGAAAGCTTCTGGTCATGACCCCTGTTGACCCATTGTTCCTTTTGATACCCATACTTGGAGCGGTCAAGCAGGTAAAGCTGGCTCGCTATATGGGTCGTACGATCTGACCACACTCAAAGGTTGATGGTGGCATTGGAAACTTTCGGCCAGCAGAAGATATATTTGAAGATGCGGCGAGGAGCATCGCAGAGGCATCCAAGACGAGTGCCACGCAGGACTCGTCGCTGGCTGTGGAGATGGACGATGTCATCAAGTTCGCCGCCTTGGAATGTACAAGGAAGGCGATGAGCCGACTGTGTGATGTCAAAGGCAAGCCTGATGATCTACATACGACCTCTTTCCTCACGTAAAACGTCTCAGAGATCACACCCGAGATCACCGTGTTCAGGTACTCTCTCGAAAAACTCTTGCAAGAGCTGAGAAAGAAGGTGGCAAAATTATCGACACCTCGCATCACGGAGATGTCTAGGTGTTTGGTGCGAAGTCTCGCCAAAGATGCACTTATGGAAGACAAAAACGAGGACTTGCTTGAGCGTGAGTGGTGATTGTGTGTCAATCGTTATTGGCCGAAGGTGACGTCATACAGTGGGAAGAACCAAGCTAGCTTGCGAACTGTTGGGACAATATCTTCCACAGGACATCCAAGAGGCGCTCGTCGCCTCGTACGAGTATGTGTCTAGTAAGATTTCCAAGAGTGTTGCTGAATGGCCGAATTAGCTTGTCAAGATTGGATGTACACGTGAAAGCACTTGCAAGAGAGCAAACGTTGCTAGTGTCTGAGAGTAATACCGGTACCAAAAAGTCAAAGGCTGGTCTTTCCGAGAAGACCAAAAACTTAAAGAGGAAGGATAGCAAGGGATCACACGGGGTGGAGAAGCTCAAAAAGGTGAATGTGAGTGGGATGTCCAAATTGTCGACCTTCTTCACAAAGAAGGGAGACTCGCAGTAGCAACTCATCGGATGTGTCGCTTGCCAAAGATCTGTTCACGAATCTAAACTTTTGTAATGTGTGCGGGTCGGTTTCAAGGCGGGTCAGGTCGGTCGTGTGTGATTGACCGGTTGCTCACGATGGCGTGATATCGACTCATAGTATCCAACTCGTAAAAAGGATGGAATGGACCGTGAGTTTTGTATCGTTTTCACTCAAAGATGGCTAACGTTCCTCACGGCGGCTCATTAAAGGTTCGTTTCTTGTCTTTACGCTGAGCACGTCATTCGACAAGCGATGGTGTCTTGCTAGGATCTCCTTGCCCGAGATGCACCAATCACGACACAGCTCAAACTGGAGGCAGCGACGCTCAGCGACATCGTCCTCACCGAGGTACGTGTCGACGCTTTCAGGCGAGTGTGCTCATTCATCACCTTTGACACCCACAGCGTCAGCTCTGTGACCTCGAACTCATCCTCAATGGTGGATTCAGCCCACTCGAGGGCTTCATGAATGAGAACGACTACAACAGGTACTTGTCTCCTTGACCGTCGTCTGATGGGCCTCATAGCCGTCTGCAGCGTCGTGGATACACTTCGCCTCTCAGATGGAACCCTGTTCTCCATCCCGATCACCCTCGATGTATCGTCCGACGATATCACCCGTCTCGGTATCACTCCTGGTGCTCGTCTCGCTCTCCGTGACCCTCGGGATGACGAGGCGCTGGCCATTATCACTGTCTCTGACGTCTACACCTATGACCCTGTCAGGGAAGCCGTCCAGGTCTTTGGAGCAGACGATCCTGCTCATCCTTCCGTTGCTTATCTGCGGAACCGTGTCAAAGAGTACTATGTTGGAGGCAAGGTACAAGCAATACAGGCACCCTCACACTTTGACTATGCTGCCCTTAGATGTAAGTTCGACCCCCCTACGTTGACCAAACCTGTTCACTCCTTCTGTCAGATAC
>JBBPQS010000756.1:0-10078 GCA_038092635.1 Xerocomus ferrugineus | reverse complement strand
ACGGATTTGATAGGAGACCCGCGACGAAGTTAGAGACAGTTCATGTGCAACACGTGCGGCCATCGAAATCGCTGCGACTCGTCGAGGTTGTGTCACCCCAATCATGCCAGGATTATCTAGAAAGTAAAAGGTAAGTACATCCTCGCTCAGTGCGGGATTTGCACACCTCCGTTTGGGTCTCCGAACCCCGCTTCGTAGAGAAACTGTGGTACTTGTGTAGTTTTTCCACTACCAGTCTCACCACATATGATCACGACAGGATGAAGTAAAATAGACTCCATGATGGGTTGCTCCTCTGCCGTTATAGGCAACATTAATCGGGCCTCTTCAACGTCTGTAGGCCGCGTGACGGAAACAACCTTGGCTCCCTTTTCCGAGGGAAACAAACTCGGTGATGTTTTCGATAAATGTTCTGCTAGCGCAGTGGCGGGTAATTTTATATCATCTCCAAGCGGACCACGCATCATGGTGTCCTGAGAATGATGGGAAACCTTGCGCTTCTTTAGAGGAGGCTGCGAGGTAGCATCTAGTATCTGCTCGGCCACAGTGGGTAGTTCATCGATGGGGGCGACGTAACCCTTCGCTGCTGATAGCTGTTTCATCGCCCATGTCTTGAAACTTGCACGTTTTATAGGAGCAGCGTTGGTCTCTGGATGAGAGGAATTGTTGTCGTCCGAATTGCCGTCTGATGTCGACCCTGGAAGGGAGCTAACCTCGACGTCTCCGTCCTCGTTGGTTGTGTCATTCGCGGAATCTGAACTATCGAACGACGAATCACACTCGGATTCGGGCTGAGGGCGTGGAGCCTGCTTTGACCACCGTTGGAAGCTTGCCTAGTGAAATGTAACAAGATCCCAAACTACAGATCACCGACGGACAGACCTTTTGGCCGTTCTTTTTTCTTTGGATGATGCGGGGAGCCGTGAAAGTACCATCCGGATTTCGTCTAAGGGCACCGCCCACAACAGTAGACTGTGTTAATTTTTCCGGCACAGCCAAATTGGCAGATACATCCACAACCTGAACGCGGTTTGTAGTGGGAGTGTCGACTGAGTCAACGCTAAGGTCGGAATTTATTGCATCGAATTCGAGGTCTTCGTCCTCCGAGTCAGCAGTTCCTTCGACAAGAAACTTATTACGCCGCCTCTGTTTGTTTGATGAACCATCCATAACACGCCGAACTGCTATGTCTTCTGTTTTATCCAATCGCTCTCGATGAGAGATCGTCCTTCCTGTCCCAAGTGTGGAAGAAGACTGCAACTCCACGGTTGGTATTGACGCCTGAGTCTGACTGTACAGTTGAGTGAACGGCTAGAGAACGTAAAATATACATACGCCAGTTTCTCAAAGATCAACATCCTCTCCTCTTGTCTCAGTTTCTTGTCCTGTTGAAAGATACATCAAGGCGCACATAAAGAAGAAAGGTATGCCTCACAATATACTTTTCTAGTCTTCTCCTTTTCTTGCTCGAGACCTTGCTTTCCGATTGTGCTGCAAGCTACGACAATTGAAGATACACGGATTCATAATATCTGTGACTTACCTCCTGGACGAGTCTCTCCTTTCTCTCCTTTTCTTTTTGTTCTCGTGACTTCAAAGCGAGGATTTCTGCATTAGGATCCACCATCTCTGCAGATGCAGTAGGTGGATATCGAGGCCGTTTCCTTTTCTTGAGTGATCCGGGACATGACTGGCGTGCCTTGGCGTTATACTTCTCTTGAACTCGTTTCATCCAGATCAGAATTCAATGTGGATGCGCGTAAGTACTCAACCAAGTGCATATACTTACATTCATTACATAAGCACCCTAGAAGACTTGCGAAAGAGCGAGCTCAGATGGGCTTCTGGTGTTCTCATGGCAACCAGTAGTGTAGTACAGTTGATATCTACCGCTACAATAGCCGAATAAAACACAAGTACACGACAACGGACAGAAACCGGAATCATCGAAAAAAGCTAACCTTAAGTATGAGCTTGAAAGATGGGTATATCTTGAAGATGATCATGAAACATCCCCTTATACATCCGGTGCATATCAGGATGATGCAACGACAAAAGCATTGTAGTTGTATGAAGGTGGCGAGGGATTGAAAAAGAAAGTATCTGGTCGAAGGTTAATGATGGTTTGTCCGTCCCTTTGCAGCACTGCTTGCATGTACCCTCCACCGCGAATAGGAAGTGAAAGCTTTGTTACCCCGGGTCCGACGTTGAACGTCTGTGACTCGGTGGGTGACGACGAAAGCGTGACAGTCCCCGAGCAAGTCGCAAAAACAACCACCCAAATCTTGTCCTCTGTCTATGGCGATCGAAAAATAACTCAGACGACGATAACAAACTGTCAAAAAAAGAACCTACAAGCTGATAATTGGTGGGTGGACCGACCGGATCTGGAGCAGTAGCGAAATTTGAATGGGGGCGAGACCACATAAAAATCTGGTCCTTTGGGATGACTGGGTACGATCCCGTCTTGAACGCAGTAGCGTAATATGATGTCAGATTGAGCCAAGCTTGGGGATGCACAACAGTGGTGAGATACTGCAGATTAGAGGATGTGGTATAGCGCACCAGTATGCTCAAATCCATCCACCCAAGCCTGACTGTTTGGTTGTGCACCTTTAATAGGTCCAATGTAATGTGATTCTCCATAATCATTCCACGTGATGATCTGAAGAATATCGAACTTATCGCGCATTCCGATCAGAGTTTCCCAGCGCCTGACATAAAGATGGTCATCGCACAGGTATATGAACTAAAAATTAGGATTAAAACCGGTCTGAAACTTGCGGTAGATAACTCACATTCTTATTGTAAGTCTCTTTGGAATAGTGTGTGAAGAACCAAGCAGACACAGTAGGCATGTAAGTTGCACCTATAGCACTCAGTGCACTGATATAGTCTTCGTCGGTTGTGGAAGCCCCGACTTCAGCCGAAAGCGAGTCAAGGACAGCAGGTGCATAGCTAGAAACGGACTTTGCTGTAGTTTGTGTGGGCCATGCGCCATTCCACTGGAAGGGCAAAGATTGCATCAGAGTCACGACGGACAGCGGGATGATGCTTACGTTTAACATTCCATTGATGATACCCTTGAAATTCTGAAAAGAAGACGTGGGCACGAAGAAAGCGGGCATAAAGTATACGGCATTTTCCCCCGATAACTGCTGCAAAAATTGCGTCGACCATCCTGATTGTACTGAACTTTGGCCAAATTGGCAAGACTCTCCGGAGAAAGTTGAAGCCAAAACCCGACCATTGTAGATGAATTGGTTGGGATGACTGGCGTATGTAGTGATGTAGTTTCGGAGCGTAGCAGCATCGCCGGGAGTGCTACAAGGAAGAGAGCTAATGGTGCAAGTGAAGACAACGAGGCGAGGGCAAATAACGGCAGACGCACGTCATATCGAATGACAAAAAGAGCTTGAAGTCCGTGCCGGACTGCTGTGCAGCGTGATACCTGGTCGAGCATGAGGCAGAGGTAAGAAAGTATTGTTTCGCACTTACGCATTTGCGACCTGTTGTGGCTGCCAGTCGTCCCTTCCAACGTTGAGCGCGAAAGCGTCAATTCCAGACTTGTGTGCAAGGAGAACATCGGACAGCCAGTCATTTTGAGTGTATGGATAAGCGTTTCCGACCATAAAATGGGCTACGACATATTTAGTGGTGTCCCTCTTGGAGGGGATGTCGAATACAGGGGCGGTGATCGGGCCGGCCCAAGCGGCAAAGCACAAAGATAAAAGTACACAGAAAATAAGCATCGCAAGCGAATGGAATGGTAAAATGAGTGATGGTGAGTGTGCGCGTCGAGCAGCAGACTCTTGGGGGAGACAACGGGCAACGGGAGACCATTTGTGACCGAATTTGCACTGTCTTATACTTGACAATTGTCGTCCAGTTAGATTAGATGAATCAGGTGACTTGAAAACAAGTGCTAAGACATCTCAGTTCCCACAGCGGCTCGACTGCGATGGTCTAACAGAATCTAATTGTCCTGCAAAAGTCTAACCTCCTGCAACACCTCCTCAGGCTGTTGACTTGGCTGCAGCCTCACTTTGTGATCTCTTGGTCAACATATCGTCAATGGAAAAGCCAAATTACTCACGGCGCAGAAGTTTTGTCCTCCGTCACCTGGGTAGCCACCTTGACAGGTGTGACCGGAGTCGAGTTTGAGTCGGATTGGGGTACTGTCGTACCCTCCGTTGCTGACTCGGCCGTTTCGGTAGCCGAACCCTCCTCGGTAGTTGTCTCCTTCGCTACCGCTTCCTCCCGTTCCTGGGCATCCTTTGGAGAGTCGGCCTCCTAATGAAATAAGAAGCATACAAGACAACTACAACAACACTGCTCACAAGTGCCTTTTCTATCGATTCCTTGACCTCCTGGCCAGAAACCTTGGTGCCCTCGTCATCAGTAATGGGGACAACATCCTCTTGGCGCGGAGATTCAGCATGTTGCTACCGAAACGAATATCGTCACCAGAAAGCCAATTAGTGAATAAACAAATGACACGTACAGCCTGTTTGTCCTCGTGGTTATCCTGTATTGGTGGTCAGGTTGTCATGCTGATATTCAAATCGACTTGTCACGTACACGGTGGCTTTTTGTATGTCCGTGGTCTGTGGCCCCGTGATGGTCTTTGCGAGTTGACGGGGAGACAAGGTACAGGAACTGTATGACAACTTGTTGGTCTGGAACAATAGCCCGCGGATCCATGGTACAGACTCACGAGAGGACCAAACACCAGCGCGGACCCAATCTGCAGGGGAACGCGTTAGGCAACTTTATGCAGTGAACACTAGTGACAAGGCACACCATCCACGTCCTGTCGCTCGATGTGCTCCCGTGACTGGTCTCTGAGCTCATCATGCGTCGGGTGAGCGCGACGCGGGGCGAGCGAGCTGCTACATGTGTGAGACGCGTAAAAAGTCGCAAAGGGGAGATGAGACGGTGGGGTGTTGCAGACATATCGAAGGGAGAGACGTCTACTGCAACAAATTTCAATGACGTTGTGTGAACGAAGCGGCAAAGACCGGAAAGCCATAGTACATCCTGTCCAAATCGACTACGCTAGCGAACCAATTTACTTCCGAATCATCATTTCCATCTCTCCTTCGCTTTCGTCGGCCGGGTCAGGATTGCTGATAATCATGACCCGTCTTCTGGACGTGCGCTGCATACTTGCCTCCTCAAGCTGATATAGTTCATGCTGTTCCCGAACCCAACTCAGCCTACGCCGTTCTTTACACCACCGTGTACACCCACCTTGGGCGGTGCCTGCCACTGACCTGGTATCTGCGACCTCTGAAACTGCACTCCCCCGCCCGGATGTCTGCGATTGATCATGAATATGTAGTCCATCTCCTGCAACTCTCTCTCCGCTCGTGTCGACCATGATCTTGGAAACTCCGCATATTGGACGTCGTTGTGATTATGTCTCTTCCCCATTTCTTTCCATGTCCTGCGCTGCGTTACAAATTCCATCGCTAGGGCAACGAACCTTCGGAGCAGTCCCTGGACCAGAATCGTCAGTGCTAGGACTGCCGAAATTTCAGTATGTCGAATTCTCACCAGTATTGACATCTTTCGCTTCGTGGTTGCACTGACCACGAGGACACCCGTTGCATATACAACGCAGAGTGACTTATGTATGGCCGGCAGGCAAACATATTGCCCACGAATTGCACAGCAGGCAATACCATACCCTCGTTGATCAGTTTCGAATGCCTGATGACTCCCGCTCCCGTCAATTAATCTTCACGACTTAATCTCCATGGAACCTGACTCAAGGTTTCGAGATATGGATGGGTCGTCTGCAATGTGCATGTTGAAACAATGCTCTCGGACACCAGTATTTCCCATAGAACGCCGTTGGGGTAACGTTTACATACTTTTCTTCAGGAGCAAAAACTGGTGTCCTTCCGATTCATCATCATCATCAGGCACATGTTCGTCCCTGATGATTTCGAACCCCCCGTCTTTAGTCCACTTCCTGTAGTTCTCCAAAGAAGACTGTGACCACCACATCTGAGTATCTCGGTCACTTCCCAACCATCCCTTCACCTCTCCCGTCCATGCTGTGACACCGACCGTCATCATGCAGTATCCACCAGCCTTTATCCAATTTCCGAGATGTCGGAAGAGTGCAACCTGCTCTTCAACAGGCATGTGGATTAGCACATATAATGCCACTACAGCGTCAAAGGGGACACTGTTCAGGATGGCATCTTGGATCCCTCGTTCAACTGACGCCCCCACGAGCTCGGTGATATCTGCTTTGAAGAACTGTCCCTCGGGAACGAGCCCTTTCGCGCGTTGAACTTGCACGGCACTGATATCGACGCCAACCAGGTGGTGTCCTGCACGTGCCAGCATCTGTGCAACGGGAACGCCGCATCCGCATCCCAGTTCGAGTACCCGTGCTCCGTTGGTGGGACGCAGAAGCTCCACCAACAGATGTGCCCAACGAGTGTGATGGACAGGGCAGTCGTCATCCTGTCTGTAGAAGTACGACAAGGTGTCGTACCCGGTGCGAACAATGTCTTTCGGTTCCGTTGCAGGCGAGGCGATAGGCGGTAATGAAGGGTAGTGCCCAGCGTGGTGTTTGGGCTAACACGAGGACGGGAATGCGTTGTTGCCGCAAAAATCAGAGGGTGCGTGCCGGCTTTTATTTTTGAACAGTTGCCGAGTCATACTGAGTCGAACGCCGTCAGCGGCACAGATACGAAATCATCGTGGTGTTACAACGTGTGTTTGATCGGTGTCCAGTGTGGGTTTGAAGACGAGGCCGGAGCAAAAAAAGTTATGATCATCGATCGACGATCGATTATGCGCACAGCGACTCGTCAACTAGCACGTTCCTTCCGCCTTTTCAATCGGTTCATATGCCTTTTGCAAGTACCCTCACATGCGGGCCCGCCTAGCTCAATTGGCCAGAGCGTCAGACTTTTAAGGCGGGCGTGATCCCCCGGAGATCTGAAGGCTGCGAGTTCGACCCTCGCGGTGGGCTATCATTTTTTCCCCTTCTACTTGTGCCCATTTTGCAATTCTATCCGCACAAATAGCATACATTTCGGTTGGCAGCAAGTAATCTAATAATGTTGTTGGGTACAAGCATGAGCATAGAACAACATATACAAGGTAGAAATCGAAGGAATCTAAAACACGAGGTGGACCAATGTACAACATGCACCCATACACGCAACGAACATGTGTCTGGGTTATCAGAGATATGGAGCATAGGCATGACTGAATGTATGGCTGATCTTCCACATATATCGTGGTTGTATCAGGGAGAATCTAGAGGAAATATCCCAAGAAACGGTCAACTAAGTAAGTGCACGGATAAATATGCAGATGAATGACTTGGTTGAAAGTCTTCCGAAGCTATCTTCTAACAACGTCCTGCGTGTTGCGATGCCGGTCGCGGCCGTACGATTCATGTGGGTTTATAGTAGACCGTGGTGAGGTACTATCATGCCCGTGAGCGATCGTACCATTCCCAGAGACGTGAATAAATACCTTCTGTCGATAACGAATCGTGTTCCCGACAGCGAGCACACCATTGCGAATCGCACTTGTGCTCAAATGATGCAGAACGACATGGGAGGGCACAGGCAACACGCTCGCATCATCTGACAATCCCAGCCCATCCAGGCCAAGACGAGTATGGGCGTGTGATGACCCTGCAAGGTGCGTAACGTCCGTCCCGCTCGCGGTGGTGATTGGGATGGGAAGGTGTTCGTCCCCCCCAGTCTTATCCTCCCTATAGATATCCCGTGCAAGCGTACTAGTCATTCCGAGTAGCGACCGTCCCTGTTTCCGCCTATGTTCGCGTTCTCGCTCTTTTTCTCGTTCCTTCTCCCGCTCCCGCTCACGGCCCCTTGTGGGCGGGGGTTGTCCGACCTTGACGTTGAGAATCAGTTTGTCCAGGTGCCTAGGAAGGACTGGAGCTGGAGGAATATTGGGTGCAGGAACATGGTGTGCATTGCCATAGTCCGACTGTTCATATTCTGCAGCAGCCGTATAGGTGAGGTATGCTTCTTCCTCATGGGCAGCAGCAACGAGTTCAGCGGGAATTTCATCCGTCCACTTGGACGATGATCCAATAAGATCCGATGAGAAAGGTGCGTCGACCGTGGAGCCCTGGGTAGATGTCGTAGTTGACCAGAACGAATGGACGGGCTGAACGGGCTGCTTCACAGGTACAATGGCGCCAGAGGCCTGATGGGGAGGCGTCAAACCAGAAATTGGAACTGCGACGTAATTTGCCAAACTTCCTTCGTCATCTACAGCTGTCGGAAGGTCGTCGGCTAAGCGCCACTGTTCATCGACAATAAAACGGATATGGTGCGTTCCGGGCATGAGCGAGACCCAGGTGGACCACGAAGTATCTACAGGCGGGTTGCTACCACGCAAATCAGACGAAGGAGCAAAACAATATATCGATCGAGACGGAACATACTCTGATTCCAGAGGTTGACGACCCTTCCAATTGTCATCACCTGCGCGGGCAAGCACGACAGATTTTCCTCCTCCATGCCAAGTGATTTTAATGTTAACAGGTTCTTTTAACTCATCTGAGCGACGATTAGAGATAGGCTGTCCAACGTCTTCCAGATCGTTGGCCGTTGCAGCCGCATGTTCTTCCTCGGCCTTGTGTAGCGCGAGAGGGATTGTCGAATAAACCGTTTCCTGAACGAACTCTTTTCGACCGGGTTGCGTTGCGGATACTTCAAGCTGGCTCTCCGCATAGAGCTCTTGCATGCGGGGTTGCGCAGCAGCCTGGCCGCGCGAAGTGAATGAATGTGTAGAATTGTATTGGAGAGGGGCGCCACGGAAGAATGGGCTACCGCGATTGCGGGCTTGGTGTTGATGGTGAGGAACCGGAATATGAGTAGACGGTGGCTGTTCGAGGAGCACGTCCGAGGAGAAGTTGGACGTATTGGGCTCTCGTGCGAGATTCACTTTTACATTTGTTTGCCTTCCACGAGGGGAAGTGCCCGTATTTGATGCATTGTTCATGGTGCCATTGTTGGAAACTGGAATCGGGATCGGGATTGGGGAAGTAGTTCTGGGTGGGCGACGGTGAGATGATAAGGGAGATGAATTGGCGGAATTTTGGTAGGAATGAGCAGGAGTCAAAGAAAGGAGCGCAAGATCTGGCAACTCGAGGGATTTTTTCTTTGCACGCAGGGAGCGGTGAGGCTGATTGGGGTTGGGAGAGGGCGAATGAGACTTTTGCCGTCTGCGACTCGGTGAATCGATTTGCTTGGTCGGAACTGGTGATGGTCTATTGTGGTTCGCATTCGAGGTTGTGTTGCCCATCGCATAGATCGCGTCGCCTGTCCTTCAAAGTCGGTCTACAGTTGAGCTCTTCGTCGCCAACAGTGAACTCGATGGACGTAAAAGAAGAGTTTAATCCAATGAGGATCCACTAAAGCTACCCTTGATAACCTTATTATCAGTAAATTGGTATTATTTTATTATGTAATATAACATAGAAATTATATAATCACTTATCGCACTTCGACTTCGCTCCGTTGCAACGAAGTGAGATTTAGTAGCAAAGCGAACTAAAGTACACTTCCAAGTCACTTCACTTCGACAGCAACACTAGTACTAGCAGGCGACCCAAACGACCCCGACTGAAGCGTTGCCACTCTCCCCCACACACCTTCTCCGTTTACTTAATGGCACATACATTTAAGTTGTTACAACACTGCCTCAAGTTACGCGACAAATACATCGCAAAGTCCCTTCAGAGACTGGACGACAACCCCAAGGACCATGATGGCCACTTCCATGGAATAGCGGAGGGTTTTGCAGGCGTATCTGGTGTACAACCTAATGTCGACCCCGACAAAGCCAGGGTCGCTGAGAGTCCATACGAGGCATGGAGAATATACCCTAAGCCCCCACCTCCACACTGGACTTTTGATACGAAACATGACACTCCAGCTACCGATGGCCATGCTTCCACTGAAAAGGAGGAGTTTGATTTTTCAACCTGCCATATCCCGGAATCACACTCTTGGGAATTCAGAATTGACGAAAGGAGCGTATACCAGGTGTATTCTATCGCATCGGG
>JBBPQS010000755.1:0-10082 GCA_038092635.1 Xerocomus ferrugineus | reverse complement strand
CCTGCGAGCCATGATGGACATAGACGACGGTGTGTTCCCTCGCACTCTGGCGTTGAATGACAGTTGATCAAGTGTGTAGACAAAGTCGATCGCGTGTCTAGAGTCAGCAAAACCCGTCCTCAGCATGAAGAGGAGGAAGAGTCAAGCGAACCCGAGAAAGAAGTGTCAATGCCCCCTGCAACTAGCGAAGGGGAAGGCGAGGAATCTGATGACGCCCCGATTGTACCGAAGAAGAGGAGATCGCGCAAGGTAATCCCCATTGGCCGTAACGGACTGAGAAAACAACGTGTCATCAAACGCCAGACAACGACAGATGCAAAGGGGTATATGCGTATGCTATTCTGCGAAGCCCTCCAAGGATGTTGGTTGATGTTATATCGTAGAGACCGAAGATTACTCGTCATACGAGTCTGTTCAGGAAGAGGAAGCAGTACAGACAAAATCCAAGGGCAAGGGGAAGGAAACCAAGAAAGCCTCGGAGCCCAAGGTTGAGGGGACGGCTCGGAAAGCGAAGGCAGTGGCCAAAGAAGATAGCATAAGGGAGCACAAAGCAAAGTCTACTCCAAAACCCAGAGGAGGAGCTTCCAAGCGTGGAGGGCTTTTGAACTTCTTTGGTCCAGAGAGGGGAAAGAAGTAGTGCACGATGTTGCGTTCCTCGGTGTGCTAGGTACCATGCATGTTACGAAATCACGATTGCATTATTCGGAGAGCAGTTGAGCGCGCGGCCAGTCATATCTAACTAGCCGTTTCGAACAACTGTCGGTTCAGTGGTCTAATGGTTATGATTTCTGTCTCACACACAGAAGGTTCCCAGTTCGATCCTGGGCTGAACCACGCTTTTTGAAAGAACACACATATCTTCAACGATAGGTCGTTCAATGAGAGTTTACATGTACATGTATACTCCACATCCACAGGGACATTTCATTTCTCTCCATAGACGAAAGTGTGTGAAAGACATCCATTTCCTGCCAGTCAGACCTGCTGTGCTTAACCAATGAGCAAGATGTACGTGGGGAACTGTACTCTCCCCAAATCAGACCTTCTTGCCCAAAAGACAGTCGCGCTGTACAGGCAATCTGTGATTTCTGGTCGACGTTTCTAAACATTTGGGTTGACGCAGGAATCCACTACGGTGCACTGTTCTGATAGAAACACACGTTAGCTAAGAACGTCCGTGTGCGGAGACAGCCAGCCTACTCAATCCGAGTATTAGTCCTGTCTAGGAGGAAGACAGTCATCGAATGGCTCTCGTAAGGACGGACGACCAGGGAGCGTAGGTAATCACGCATCATCGGCGAATCCAAGAGAGTGCAATCTGGTATAGATGAACGCATGGCACGAACAAGAAGTATTATTTTGCTGGTGAGGCCATCCACACTCAAGAGAGCCCCGTGGACCATTCGTTGTTTCACGACCTCTACCTTCCCGATTTCTCGTGAGCTTTATGGGCCCTGGGAATTCATTTAGAGTCGTCCGAACCTTTGCTCGCGCGGTGGAGCCAAAATCCCATCGGCTTCCAAGGAAGTAATGTAGTACAAGTCGGGTCGCCGTCACCCAGTGTAGATCGGGGGCTGACTGAGGGCATGCTGAGGCGCCGACCTGCGGGCACTGATCTAGCAGGCTGACCATTCTCGCAGTGATGCGAAAACCGTCTTGAATAGTAGTGACTTGTAATGAGTTAATGGCTCGAGATCTAGGAGTCGAGACCACGATTCAATCGGAGCGTCGAGGAGATTGATTACCTAATTTGTGTCCGCGAAAATGCATTGTGGCTGTGAGACGTTCCACTGCTTAATACCGCTCCCATCCAGTGCTTGATTGTTTCTTTCGACATTTTTTGTGCGTTATGGGTGAGTTGACCTTTATCAAGCCTCTTGGAAGAATTGCTTATGGCTATATCTCTGCAAGGTATTCCGAAGGTGCGTCTTGTTCCATGATGCTTGGCACGGGGGAGTAATCTTTGCTCCTTACCTCCAGTTCTTCCGCTATATTTCGTGAGTTTGTTCTGTCTCGAAACGCGAAGCATATGATCTGAAGAATGGACAGCGAGCGGTATCCATTAACGTCTCAGCTCATCCAGGAGAACAAGATTCCAGAATTCGGTGATATAGCCCTACTCATTCCAGAGTTCGCGTTTCACTAACTTCTTTCCCAGATAACTTATACCTCGACTTCAATGGGATCATACACAACTGTACGATTTCGTGCACTCAGGTAGCAGACCGTCATCTGAGCATTGGTTCACAGGCTCGCATCCCAATGATGAGGATGCACATTTCCGAATGTCTGAGGAACAGATATTTACATCCATATTTGCATATGTGGACCACCTGTTTGGAAGGATCAAACCGAAGAAACTGTTTTTTATGGCTGTGGATGGTGTTGCCCCACGGGCCAAGATGAACCAACAACGTAGTCGTCGTTTTCGAACGGCAAAAGATGCGAAGGAAGTGCGTGAGATGGCAGAGGCCAAGGGAGAGGAGCTCCCTGCCGAGAAGGCATTCGACAGTAACTGTATCACGCCAGGTGTGTGCATAATATTCTTGTATTTTAGCTCCTTATGCTGTTTCTCAGGAACCGTCTTTATGACGAAGTTGTCAGAGCAACTGCGATACTTTGTGAACAAAAAGATCACGGAAGATGCGAATTGGAGGGATATACAGGTCGTACTTTCGGGTCACGAGGTTCCTGGGGAAGGGGAACACAAGATTATGGAATACATTCGGCTATCGCGCGCACAACCAGACCATAATCCAAACGTCCGACATTGTTTATATGGTCTTGATGCCGATCTGATCATGCTGGGTTTGCTCAGTCATGATCCACACTTTTGCCTCCTTCGCGAGGAGGTCAAGTTTGGGCCATCTGCCAAGAAAAAGGGTGGCGGGAAGTGCGTCGTCCTTCAATTTCTTCGTTTCCATCTCTCACAATGCGTACAGTTTGGAGTCCCAGACTTTCTACCTTCTTCATCTTTCCTTGATGCGCGAATATCTGAACCTAGAATTCCGCGAGATTGAACCCGTTCTGCCTTTTGATTATAATCTAGAGCGTGTTATAGACGACTTCATACTCCTCGCCGTATTCATTGGAAATGACTTCTTGCCCAACCTTCCCGATCTACATATCCAGGAGAATGGCTTGGAAAGACTATTCGAAGTGTATAAGAAGGTTTTGCCCTCACTTGGTGGGCCCGTATCTTGATTTCATGGCGTCCGTGCTGATTTCATGTTTTCAGATGGTTATATTAACGAGAGCGGTACAATTAACATGCTGCGTCTTCAGCTGCTGCTTAACGAGCTGAAGGGGTGGGAGCGTGAGATTTTCGAGAACGTACATGCCGACACCACTTGGTTCAAGGGTAAGCAGAGAAAGCATGGTCACGGTGCGGAGACGACGCGCACACGCCTCGGTTGGTTGCATTCCATGATTGCTCTACTTTGGACATTAACGGTGGAATTTTTTTCTCAGTGTTGACCCAAGCACAGCGAGAAATATTTGACAAGGTGAAGACCTTCGTGATGGGGAATCGAGGGAAGCGACCGAGCACCACATTGCTCGCCATGCCAAACACATTTCCTTCCCGAGATCGCCATTTTATTTCGACGCTCAGTAGCGACCTGAATCTATCCGTCACTTGGGATGAATATGACGAGGAGGATCAGAATCTTGTCACGTGGCGTCTCCCAGGTTCGATGGAGCCCATACCTGAACCTGAATGTGCTGCGCCTGATGGAGGCGAAGACGATGAGCAATGGGAAGATGTTTCAGATGACGATGAGGAGAGTCAGATAGCTGTCGGCCGTGTTTTGAAGAAGTACGAGAATGCTCCTGTCAAGGATGATGACGAAGGTGGTGGATTTGACGAACGACATGAGAAATCCGTCAACAACCAAATGGACCAGTGGAAGCGCGATTATTACAAGGTGGGTTATCGGGACACGCTCGCTGGTCGTCGAGCTAACCACCGTTCTGTGAGTAGGAGAAGCTGAACATATCCTTTGACAACCCAGAACAAATGAGAGCCTTGATGTTCCGGTATTCTGAAGGCTTGCAGTGGGTGATGCATTATTACTACGGTGGTGTTACCTCTTGGGGCTGGTTCTACGACTACCATTACGCGCCTCGTATTTCTGGTATGCCCGTCGTTGACCTTTGGCATACGAAATGACTCATATTTCCAAAAGACCTGATAGGCTTGGAGGAAATGCAATTTGAGTTCGAGCTCGGGAATCCCTTCCACCCATTCGAGCAGCTGATGGGTGTCCTGCCCTCGGCAAGCAAGGATCTCATACCGCGTGCATATCAGGTAGTTTGTGTCTCGTCTACAGTGGTGACTATTCTTACAAGATCACCTTAGGATTTGATGTACGACCCGAACTCTCCTATCCTGGACTTTTATCCGGTAGAATTTGACCTAGATTTGAACGGGAAGAAGCAAGAGTGGGAAGCAGTCATCAAGATCCCCTTTATCAATGAAGATAGGCTGCTTAGGGCCATGGCTTGTGCGTACTTCTTCCTCTTTACCTACGCATATTCGCCTTCATTTTTGGCCGTTTCTAGCATGTGAACACCGCCTAACCGCAGAGGAGAAGCGCCGCAATACCTTTGGGACCAGCACTAAATTCTCGTTCAGTGCGGAAGAGCCGAGTGTATACCCGTCCTCTTTACCAAACTTTTTCCCTCCCATATATCGTTGCACGTGTGTGATGGAGTCTTTTGATCTTCCCACCTTGGATGGCCTTCATCTCGTTCCTGGCCTATGCGATGGGGTTTTCCTTGGTGCAGGAGCACTCGCTGGATTCCCGTCTCTCGAGACACTACCAAACACGGGCTTGCTAGGGTTTCATGGCGTAAACGTTCACGGAGCGGAGAGCCGCAACAAGTCGATGATAGTGCATATCCAGAACCCGTACGAAAACCGCAAAACGGAAGATATTGCAAAGGAGATGGTGGGCGAACGTACCTTCATCGGTTGGCCTTTCCTTCAAGAGGGACGCGTTGTCGCTGTCTCCGATTTATTGTTCAAGTACGAGGAGGTAGTGATCGTACCAGGGAGCGCGCCGAAGATCGTTGCCAACCCACATACACCGCATGGCCTTAGTCATTGGAAGTCGAAGGCGGAGCGCATCGAACACATGTATTCAAAGAAGTGTGGAGTTATCACCGGAGAAATAGAGGTGCTCGTTCATGTACAACCCTTGAAAGGTGAACATCTTCTATGTGGAGCAGATCGTGATATTGATTAGTGGGTCAGGCATGAAACGCTTGGAGACAGGCGCCTTTGTAAAGGACTATGAAGACTCCAACAAGGAGGTCGAGCAGGCAGTTCAGATGGCAATGTCGCAGGTGGCCTCTGAAGATCCGCGTTTCCTCGAGAAGGAAGCACCACCACTCTCCGAGGAGTTTCCGGATGGCTGCAAGATCTTCTTCCTTGGGGAGCATGCATACGGTGTCGCAGCCCAAGTTGCAAACACTACCAACGACGCACTATCTGTCGTCCTTGCTGTACGCCACAATGCACCATTTTTCAATTCATTCCACCTAACGCGTTGCGAATAGTTTTTCCCCTCAGATAAGGCGGAGAACGACAATTTCAAAGCGATTGTGCAAAATCGTGCTTCCCAGAAATTTTATCCTTCGTTCAAAGCTGCCAACATGCTCCACATGTCTGGTCGCGCAGTGTCCAAGATCACGTCTAGTTTCATGGTGTTGACCTCTGACTCTTCGAAAAATAATTTGGGCCTTAGTCTCAAATTTGAGGCGAAGAGCTTAAAGGTCATCAATTATTCTCGGAAGGAGGGACGACATTGGGAGTTCAGTGAAAAGACAATCGATCTATTACGGGAGTACCAGGTAATATCTCTTGTGTTAAAATCCGACTTTATTTATATTATCATTCTTAGGAGAAATTCCCTGAAGTATTTGAGGTGCTCGATCAAAACGGAGATGGTAAATATCCTTTTTGATTTTCCTATCTTTATGCAGTGATTGACGTATGCCTGAGACATGACTCGTGCATCTGACATTTTCTCTGAAAATCCGGACGCTCGCCTCAGGGAGGTCAAGGCATGGCTTAAATCTAAGGGCGTCCGCGAATTCGAACCTGTCTCTCTCTTCTCTGATCAGTTGACGAAAGAAACTGTGCAAGAAATTGAAGTGTACGCAGACGACATCAACAAGAACAGATCCAGCAACGCGATCAAGAAGGCGATGGTCAAGAACATTCCAAGACATGCTGTCCTCAAGCCTGCGCATGCAATCTACAGGCTACAGAATCAACATTTTACACTTGGTGATCGCGTGATAATGGTGCAGGATTCTGGAGGCGTGCCCTTGTCCGTGAAGGGTGTTGTCATTGGACTCAGCTCAAAAACAATGGATGTTATCTGGGATGTCCCTTTTATGGCGGGAGTCACACTCGGCGATAGGTACCTGAGCAATTGTTGCTAAATTTGCTCGGGAACTGACTGGAGTACTTTAATAGGTGTTCCGAGTACCGCGGAGCGACGGTGCAGTTCAACTCGTGTTTGAACCTAAGTAATCCACAGTTCATAGCTTCGACGCACCCAGAGTCGGCGCCACCACCTCGCCCGAACGTGCCCTTCAAACCTCGTGCTGGGCCGTACCCTGCTATTCGTCCACCTCCTGGACAGCCAGCCGCGGCCGGGTTTCGACCAGCTCAAAGGCATGTATCCATCTCCGTGGAGTAGATTGCGATACTCATTACAGACATAGCCAACCATCTGCACCTGTGGCCATTATGGCAAACCCCAACCGAGGACGCAGTGCTGGTTTCTCAGACGGACGGCCGTCGAGGGGGTCCTACGCGACAGTAGGGTCTACGCCAACACCAACATGGTCATCGGCAGCACCAGCGTCGAATCACGTATCCAGTGGATACAGCGGCCGAGGGGAATCCACCTACGGACGAGAGAGGGGAGTGGCGAATGGTCACGACGCAGCTGGGACCTCCCATGATCATGGCCAGCGTGATGTGTGGGGTTCGAGCGCACACAACCAAGACCGAGAGGCTGTTGATGCAACCTCCCGCAACTTCCATTCGCCTGTACGTGGTCGGGGTGGATTCCCTTACTCGACGAGGGGAACGCGGGGGAGGGGGTTCGCTCCCCAATTCGAGCGCGGAGGACGTGGACGCGGAGGATATAGGGGACGCGGGAGGGGAGTTGCTGTACTATCGTAACGGTGTACGCTCGAAGATGTATGAGTTGGTTCAAAGTTGGTTCTGTAGTTATCTTTTTCACTAGTATTGTAAGCAGGCACATGCATCATGTATCGTACTTACTACGTAGCTACACTCTCAGTATTCCTATTGGTTTGCGAGTCTTGACATGGCTGCTTCTCTTCCCATTCCTCTGTACACAACTCTCCAGGAAGTATACCAAAATCTCGGTACCTCGTTGAAACATGCGTAAGTCCCCGGTTGTTCTCCACTCGCAAGCACGAAGCTTGACAAGCCTTTACTAGCGAACGATGGGATAACCTTGCCAACGAGTTCAAGGCCAAGTTCGGACGACTTCCGGCTTATATCGCGCGTGCGCCAGGCCGTATAAAGTGAGTCCCTCCAGCACCTTATTCAGTGATTAACTCATGTCCAGCTTCCTAGCCTTATAGGTAAGTTCGTTCCGTCAGAGATATACCAAACATCATGGCTTTGATATTGATCATATGGCTTGCTCAAAGGTGAACACATTGACTATTCCCTGTTTGGCGTCTTCCCGACTGCCATCGAGCACGATATCCTGATCGCATGTGCGCCGAGGACAGCTGCCAACACCAATGAATACACACCCGGACATGTCGTCGCCGAGAATCTGCAGCGCAAGTATCCGCGGCAGGTCTTTGCGCCAATCCGTAAGCCTTCGGTGGGGCCTTTGCCCGAGGCAACAGACGTCCCTGCCGATGCCGTCCACGTTGATGCATGGCATCTTGACACCCACACGGCCCCGCTGGGCTGGGAGGGATACGTGAAAGCTGGGTACTACGTCCGTCCGATTTCTTCCCGCTTTGCGTTCTCCGCAGACGTGCTGAAGGCGACGTGATGTTTCAGGGCGTTTTGAACCACTACTTTGAACGTGGGGTGAATGAGCCCGAGGCATCGCCTGTCCCTGTGGATTTGCTTGTGACGGGGACTGTTCCGGCGGGTTCCGGGTTGTCGTCGAGTGCAGCGATGGTCGTCTCATCCACGCTGGCATTCTTGGCGGTCAATGGTATCCTCGAAGACCCGAGCATTGCGCCGACAAAAGGCACTCTTGTGGAGATGGCTGTCGAGAACGAGAGACGTGTCGGTACGTGTGCCTCGTCTATCTTCAACGCTAACATCCTCATCCTCACGACAACAAAGGCGTCAACAGTGGAGGGTCTGTACTACGTTTTATTTCTCCTTCCCACCTCATGTTGTTTTGCGTCTCAGAATGGATCAAGCAGCATCAGTCATCTCGCTCGCGGGCACTGCGCTCTACGTCTCCTTCTTCCCTAAACTCAACGCGGAAACGATTCCTCTCCCTGGCCCTCGACCAGAGCACCCTTCTCTTCCGTCCGCGACTTTGGTTTGTGCGAACTCACTCGTCGTATCGGACAAGGCCGTGCATGCCAAGTACCAGTACAACCTACGCGTAGTTGAATCGCTTGGCGCTGCGCGCGTGCTCGCGGTTCGTCTTGGCGTCAACGTGGGTCCGAGAGAGCGGATCACGCTGAGAGAGGTCATGGCTAGACTGATGGGCGAACCGGAGGATCAGACAGAGGAGAACGTGGACAAGGTGAGAGAGGGACTGGAGAGAATGGTGCAGGCGGTGGAGTGCTTGAGACCGGAGGGCGCTCAAGATGGAGATCAACTCGGGGTGACGCTGGAGACGCTGATCGAGTGGTCGGGCATGAGCGAGACGCTTTTCAAGGACGTATACCTCTCGTGGGTCGAAGGTCAGCGAATCGGGTTTTGGATGATGCACATCCTGACCGCTGAGGAAAACAGTCGAGACGACGTACTTTCAGCTGTACAAGCGGGCCAAGCATTGCTATTCTGAAGCGTTGCGTGTCCTCCAATTCCGCGAGGTGTGCCTGACTGCGGAGAAATCGCCTGGGTTTTATCAGGGCACCTTCGTGTTTGAGGTGCTCGGAAAGCTGATGAACGAGTCTCAAGAGAGTTGTTCGAAGCTGTATGAGTGCACATGTTCAGAAGTTGACGAGCTCACCCGGCTCGCTCTCGCAGCTGGGGCCTACGGAAGTCGTGTCACAGGTTTGGTCGCATTCCTCCATTAGTGTTTACGCAGAAGCCCTAATGCGCTTTGATTCACCACAGGAGCGGGGTGGGGAGGGTGTACCGTGTCGTTAGTGGACGAATCACAGGTTGATACGTTCATTGCCAAGATCAAGGCGGGATATGGTCCGTATCAGGATCTCGAAGGAGAGGCACTGCAAGAGGTTATTTTTGCGACGAAACCAAGCAACGGTGTCTGTGGTGCGTTGATCCGTTGATCCGTCACCTTTTATCTTATCTAGGACTGAGTGCATTCCGTTGCAGTATACAAATTTACAGAGTGATGATGAGCTACTGAGGGAGTACTCTACTGACTGATATGATAGCGTATTGCAATGAGATAAGATAAGCAGAGTGACTCGGTCACAAGACGTTTTGGTATAAGAAATGGGTTGTCGCTCTTGACCACAGACGAAAGCCATGTCTGATCGATACACCCCCATCTTGCTCTCCCTTCCAGCCTCGCTCACGCCCCCGTTGGCAGTCGAGGTAAGCTGATGCCGTGCTGTGGGAATGCCGTGCTGAATATCGACCCTCGTTGTAGATCCTTCCCCATGGCGTTACCATCCATAGGATCATCGTCCAGGTCGACGGAAAGGTATGTCTTGGATAGTAATGTGGTCCACCGCAGACAGCGGACACATCATGTCCACTCTTCAGACACATGATATTGTGATTGGACCGGAAGACCCCAAGGGTCACAGCACCGTCAATTACACGAACACCATCATTGGGCGATACGCCAACCGCGTTCCTGTCGGGACGCACGTCGTAGAAAAGGACGGCATCACCTCTTCCTTTGAAG
>JBBPQS010000754.1:0-10091 GCA_038092635.1 Xerocomus ferrugineus | reverse complement strand
AAGTGTAGAAATGGACTTACCCCATATATATGGCTCGGCCATTTGTTTGGTCCGGTTTGCCATGGGGCGCAAGAGGCGGAGAATTTGGTGTCCACTAAATCGCGTTTTTGGCATTTTTAGACTTAGAGCAATTTTGGATGCTGTGGCAGTGACACTTTTACTACGCTTTTTTGGTACACTTTTCTGGTACACTTTTACTACACTTTTTGGTACACTTTTACTACGCTTTTTGGGTACACTTTTAGTACACTTTTTTTAGTACACTTTTTTGGTACACTTTTGTGGTACACTTTTACTACGCTTTTTGGGTACACTTTTAGTACACTTTTTAGTACACTTTTTTGGTACACTTTTTGGTACACTTTTACTACGCTTTTTGGGTACACTTTTACTACACTTTTTGGTACACTTTTGTGGTACACTTTCACTACACTTTTTTTGGTACACTTTCACTACACTTTTTTACTACGCTTTTTTGGTACACTTTTACTACGCTTTTTTGGTACACTTTTACTACACTTTTTTGGTACACTTTTTTGGTACACTTTTGTGGTACACTTTCGCTACACTTTTTTTGGTACACTTTCACTACACTTTTTGGTAGACCTTTTTTGTAGACTTTTACTACGCTTTTTTGGTACACTTTTACTACACTTTTTTGGTACACTTTTCTGGTACACTTTTACTACACTTTTTGGGTACACTTTTAGTACACTTTTTTGGTACACTTTTGTGGTACACTTTCACTACACTTTTTTTGGTACACTTTTACTACACTTTTTTACTACGCTTTTTTGGTACACTTTTACTACACTTTTTTGGTACACTTTTTTGGTACACTTTTGTGGTACACTTTCACTACACTTTTTGGTAGACCTTTTTTGTAGACTTTTACTACGCTTTTTTGGTACACTTTTATGATACACTTTTTGGTAGACCTTTTTTGTAGACTTTTACTACACTTTTTTGGTACACTTTGACTACACTTTTTGGTACACTTTTTTTGTCAACTTTTACTACGCTTTTTGGTACACTTTTACTACACTTTTTTGGTACACTTTTTGGTACACTTTTTTGGTACACTTTGACTACACTTTTGGTACACTTTTTTTGTAAACTTTTACCACACTTTTTTAGTACACTTTGACTACACTTTTGGTACACTTTTTTTGTAAACTTTTACCACACTTTTTTAGTACACTTTTAGTACACTTTTAGTACACTTTTTTGGTACACTTTGACTACACTTTTGGTACACTTTTTTTGTAAACTTTTACCACACTTTTTTAGTACACTTTTAGTACACTTTTTTGGTACACTTTTACTACACTTTTAGTACACTTTTTGGTAGACCTTCTTTGGTACACTTCAACTACACTTTTTGGTACACTTTTATGGTACACTTTTACTACACTTTTTTGGTACACTTTTTGGTAGACCTTTTTTGTAGACTTTTACTATACTTTTTTGGTACACTTTGACTACACTTTTTGGTACACTTTTTTAGTAAACTTTTACTACACTTTTTGGTACACTTTTTGGTAGACCTTTTTTGTAGACTTTTACTACACTTTTTTGGTAGACTTTGACTACACTTTTTTGGTACACTTTTTAGTACACTTTTTTTTGGCAAATTAGATCAGGTTAGGATTATCAGTGTTAGGATTATCAAGGTTAGAATACAATTTCATAAATTATCACAAATATGTACTATTTTTACAAAGGACAGTTGCATATTGAGATAAAAACCTGAAAAACCTGAAAATACTAGGTATTCTCAAGTATTTATGAGAATATATGAGAATATCATAGATTATCCAGGGGGGGTTTTTCCTGATGCCAAATCTATGAGATTCCCTATCCAACTTGTAACCACCTCTGCTCTCATTGACAGCGGAGCCGATATCTCTTGCATTGACTGGCAATTCATCAGAAAACACCAACTACCCACCACCAAACTCGAAGTCCCCATTCAAGTCCGAAACATTGACCAAACAACGAACAAAAGCGGGGAAATCCGCTTCACCTGCACCATGTTCACAAACATCGAAGGGATCGCTCAGAAACATCTCTTCTATGTCATGGGTTGTGGCTGAGAAAACGTGATACTTGGAATTCCTTGGCTTCACGCCACGAACCCCTCCATTGACTGGGCCCGACAAACCATGACTATCTCTGAGTCATGCGACCAGTCAAAGGATCTCTACGCCATACATGCCGCTGACCTAAAGCGACATGACTCCCACTTCCCGAAGCTCACCCCCTGAACCATTCGCCATGTCAACGTCGACCATGTCTGGGACTCCAGACTCTGCGAATACTTAGACCTTGATTCCGGTGACGACTACCTCCGTCACGCAATCAACAACCGAGCCATCAACCGGATCGTCCAAGGAGACTCCCGATGTTTTGTCCTAGGATCCCCTGTGTGTGCAAGACTCACCACTGTGACGGAGCTTGCCATTGCTACAGAGAAAGCCAAGCCCAAGATCACCCTCCCGGATGAGTATAAAGAGTTTGCCGAGGTCTTCTCCAAAGAAGCTATGGACCATGTACCGCCGTCCCGACCCTACAACCATGAAATCAACCTCAATGACTCCTTCACTCCGAAGATCGGAAAGGTTTACCCCCTCTCCCCTGATGAAAAGAAAGCCACGGAGGACTTCCTAGAGGAAAACCTCGCCTCGGGAAAAATCCGATTCTCGAACTCCCCCCAAGCATCTCCCTTCTTCTTCGTCAAAAAGAAAGACGGGAAACTTCGTCCCTGCCAGGACTACCAATACCTAAATGAACACACCACCCGCGATGCCTATCCCCTCCTGCTCATCTCTGACCTCATCAACAAACTTAAAGGTGCTAATCACTTCACCAAGTTCGATGTTCGATGGGGCTACAACAATGTCCGCATCAAGGATGGACACCAATGGAAGGCAGCGTTCATCACCTACAAAGGACTCTTCGAGCCGATGGTCATGTTCTTCGGCCTGAACAACTCCCCCGCCACGTTCCAACGATTCATGAATGACTCCTTCCGAGACATGATCGCTGAGGGATGGCTCGTCATCTACATGGACGACCTCCTTATCTTCTCCCCCAACAAAACCCTCCACAAAGAACAAACCAAGCGAGTCCTTGAACGCATGAAGGAACTGGACCTCCATCTCAAACTGGAGAAATGTCAATTTGCTGCTTCTGAGGTAGAGTACCTTGGAATGATTGTCAAACCTGGACAACTCGCCATGGACCCCATAAAACTTGATGGCATTGCCTCCTGGCCCGTCCCAACCAAAGTAAAGGAAGTACGCTCCTTCCTTGGCTTTGCCAACTTCTATTGTCGGTTCATTCCTGATTACTCCACCGTCGCCCGCCCACTCCTAGACCTTACCAAGAAAGACCACTGATGGGAATGGACCCCCACTTGCCAATCATCGAAGCTCGACAACCTGAAAAAGTTGTTCCTGTCGAAACCTGTGCTCCATCTCCCCGACTTTACAAAACCCTTTGCCATCACCACCGACACCTCCAAGTACGCCTCAGGAGCAATCCTCCTCCAAACTGATACAAATGGAGATTGGCATCCCTGTTCTTACCTCTCCCAGTCATTCATTCCTGCTGAACGAAACTACGACATCTACGATCACGAACTCCTCACAATCATCCACGCCCTCAAATCCTGGAGACAATACCTCCATGGTTCCCCATTCCCTGTCCAGGTCTTCACCGACCACAAAAATCTCACATACTTCAGACAAGCACAAAACCTGAACCAACGACAAGCATGATGGTTGCTCAACCTCGCAGACTTTGACCTAAAAATCATCCATGTCCCAGGAAAGCTACTTGCTGGTCCTGATGCCCTCTCCCGCTGCCCTGATCTCAACCCTGACGACTCAGATAACACTGAGACAGTTCTCCTCCCCAACTCCCTCTTCGTCAACGTTATCGACATCGCCCTCCATAAACGCATCTCCTCGTCCTCTGAAGGTGATCCCCTGGTCCTCCAACATCTCCAGTCCTCCCTCGAGCCCGACATTCCCGCACAATTCCGCTCTCGGCTCTCCGACTGGAAGCATGAGGAGGGTGTTCTCACCTACAAAGAACGCGTTTACATTCCCCCCAACAGCTCCCTCCGTCACTCCATTGTTGAACGGTATCACAACCATGTGACCGCCGGCCACCCCGGTTACCTCAAGACTCGCCAACTGGTTGCCACAGAGTTCTGGTGGCCCGGCCTCGCCCAATATGTTCGCCATTATGTCGAAGGCTGTGCCAAGTGCCAGCAAAACAAGTCCAACACACACCCCACCGTTCCCCCCCTCACTCTGATCAAATCCCACGCCTCTCGACCCTTCCAACAGATCTCTTGCGATCTAATCACTGATCTCCCCCTCTCCGACGGCTTCAACTCTCTCCTGGTTGTGGTAGACCATAGACTTACTAAGGGGGTAATTCTCTGCCCTACTAAGAAAACCGTCACCGCTGAAGGGATTGCCTTCCTCTTTTTCCACAAAGTTTACCTCCGATTTGGACTCTACGACAAAATCATCTCTGATCGTGGTCCGCAATTTGCATCTGCCTTTGCAAAAGAGCTCGGAAAGCTCTTGAACTACGACCTCTCCCTCTCCACCACGTACCATCCCCAATCCGACAGCGAAACAGAACACGTGAACCAAGAAGTTGGAACATATCTTCGGATTTTCTGTGGGTCTGAACCCGCTTCTTGGGCTTCGAAGATCTCCCACGCCGAATTTGCGCACAATCATCGCACCCACTCTGTCACCGGTCAATCCCTGTTCTATCTCATGTTAGGATACGAACCCCGCGCCCTTCCTACAGTCATCTCCACCACCTCTATCCCCGCGGTGGAGACCCGCCTTAAATCCCTCTCTGCCGCACAAGACGAAGCTCTCGCCACCCACGAGCTCGCCCACCAAGTCATGTCCTCCCGAAACCACAGAGGTTTCAAACCATTCGAAAAAGGTGACAAAGTCTGGCTGGAGGCCAAGAACTTGAAGTGCAACATCATCAACCCGAAGTTCGCGCCCAAACAGGAAGGACCCTTCACCATTGTGAAAGTCCTATCTCCCATCATGTACCAACTCCGCCTCCCGAAGACCTGGAAGATCCACCCGGTCTTCCATGCCTCTCTCTTATCTCCCTACTGCGAAAATGGCGTCCACGGACCGAACTTCCCTGCACTGCCGCCTGACCTCGTTAACGGCGAAGAGGAGTATGAAATTGAAAAAAATCATATGACACCATGGCAACCCGACGGCCCGAATGTTCCTGATCTGATGGAAAGGGTACTCGGCCGAAGAAGACTCCTGGATACCCGAGCGGAATTTAAAGAATTCCATGTCTGCCCTTGAGGAATATAAGAAGCTCCACCCCTCCATCTTTTCCTCCATCGCCTCTCCCTCCCGACGTCCATCTTGAAAATGAGTTCCTCCTCGCTGACTTCCACCTTGACCGTCGACTCCGACACTTCTTCCACTCTCACCAACCCTGGCTGGGAGTGTGACTGTGAATACTTCCCCGCCCCTGTCGCACTACTCACCAACCTCCATGAGGAAGTCCGCTACGTCCTCGGCGAGGAACTCTCCCTCTCGGAACAAGAGAATTTTTACCCCCGCTTACTGTACCTTTCTCCTCCCCCTTCTATTTCTCCCTCCGTTTCTTCTTCACCTTCGTCGCCTCTCCCCGTTCCACCCCCCAGCTATCCCCACAACGACTCCGTCCTCTCCGTGGACCTCCCGCTGGCAGCCCACTGATTCCGTGACGCCCCCACCTCAGCCGAGTTCGAGGAACTCGTCAGTTGCCTCAAAGATTCCCGCCTCTGTGTACCCATCGAAGCTCACGTAGACATGCAGTCCCCCCTTCAGGAACTCCACTGCGCATACCTCCAAGTGAAGTGCCTAGCGATTCTCCGCTCCGCACCATCCACCCCTGTGCATGTAAACACCATGAGGATGATCACTCACGACGTCTGGCATGACAAAACCAGGAAAGCCATCCTGGTCACCATGCTCGAACTAGAGATGTTGGAGTTCCTTTGAGACCTCGACCGCTACCTATGGGAACTTGCCCAAAAACGTCGCACCTCTGCTGTCATTGCCCCCACACATCACACCCCGTCCGTGTCCTCATCCCCTCTCACCCAGAGCAAGTTAGACGACCTCGAACGCACCGACATCTGGTGGACCGGAGCCAACGGAAGGGAACCACTCCCACAAAGTCATCCCTGCTTTAGCCAAGCATGCTTCCAATGTCACCGACTAGGACACCTCAGGAAAGGATGCCCCATCTATCAATGTCCCACCTGTCTTCGGTGGGCCCCTGGACATCCCCAACGAGAATGCCCCCTACGTCGTCAGCTAGCACCCGCTCCCTCCCGGTCCCCAGTTTCCTCCCGCTCCTCTGGCTCCTCTCACCGTTCTCAAGGAGGACACACCATTCGACGCACCCGCAGGATGCATCCCCACCGTCGCCCCCTTGTGGACCGGATCAAACGGGCCCCCTCCTCCGATTACGGAGATGACGTGCACGACGACACTGCATATGCCAACATGACGGGCTCCCCCGGCGCCAGCTATAGGGATTTCTAGGAAGTCCTTGATGTTGCTTCGGACATAAACGGGGGTAATGTTACGATTTGTCTTGCTATATACTCTTTTTCTTTGGACTCATTGTTCCCTTTCGTCTATGACTACCCCTTCTATCCCACGTCTCCAGCCCAATGGCCCTCACTTGTCTTGGTAGTCGTTTCCTTCCATCAGATTCCATCCGGGTCCATTGGCTTCGATGACTCGTTCACATTTCATCATCATTTGTTTCATCTGACTCCATCGGCCGCCGATGAGTCATTTCCTTCTCGTCACATGGTGACACTTTATGACTCAACCTCGTATCTCCCACGCCTGCCCTAAACCATTAGGACAGTATATATACCTTCGATACTCATCTTATCTCTTTAACTTAGATCTCCTCTGTACTCGATACCTTGTACACGAATCTAGCCCCTTTGACTTCTCTTGTCCCTTGACCCCCCTTGAAAGCCTATGCCCGTGCTTTGAACGGGTGTCTCGTCCCTTGAACCCTTGAACCCTTGAACCTGTCGAGTAGGAAACCCCCTCGACCGTCTCCTTGCATTTCTAGTGGAAACCCCCTGGGAACCCTCGTCCTTCACAGAGGCTACGCTTGCCGTCCTACCTGGGACCAAGCGTAACAGTCGCCCACAAAGCCAGTTCACCCAAGAGAACACAAACAGAGCATGAGCAAAGTGATCTCACTACCAAATGATTAGAGTGATCAGTCATCATCATTAGGTAGTATCACAGATCATTCATTGGTGATGCTTAACAGCCAGTGTTCACCTAGTTTGGCTAACCCGACAAGAAAAAATAGAATAGAAAAGGTAGCAAGTTAATCATAGACCCCATGCAGTAACAAATTTGGCAAAATGCTGGCCAGCCAATGTGTCATTTCACCGTGAACGACAGATCAGCCAGCAACGACATAAGTCCATGCACCACCGACTGGCCGAAACATTTGATTATAGTGAGCATATGGTGCTGTTGCCTCATATACATTGGTCCACTGTGCCTCACAGACTGGACGACCCCACTGTCTAGTCATTCACTGGCTGGCCCACTATCGTGCAATCCCTCCCATTGCCGGTTGGCCGAACCACACTGACCAGTCACTGACTGGCTGGCCCGTTGTATCCTCACCGCATCTTGTTGGTTGGCCGATCCCCACATAGCCAGTCATTGGCTGACTGGCCCATGATGTACTTGCCGTCACTGACTGATTGGTCCATGATATACTCGCCGCATCCTGCCAGTTGGCTGAACCACACTGACCAGTCACTGACTGATTAGCCAGTTACATACTTGCGGCATCTCGCCAGTTGGCCGAGCACACTAACCAGTCACCGACTGGCTGGCTTGTAATACATTTCCTGCATCTTGCTGCTAGGCCGATCCCCACTAGCCAGTCATTGGCTGACTTGGCCCGTGATGTACTCGCCACATCTTGCCAGTTGGCCGATCCACGCTGACCAGTCATTGACCGTTATATCCTTGCCACATCTCGTCAATTGGCCGATCCCCACTAGCTAGTCACTGTCCCGTAATGTACTTGCCGCATCATACCATTTGGCCGATCCCTGACTGATTGGCCCATTATATCCTTGCCGCATCTTGCCGTTTGACCGATCCCCGTGATATACTCACAGTAGTCACTCTTGTCGGTTGGCCGATCCCCACCAGCCAGGTATCGCAGGGATTGGGTATTACATGAGGGAGCATATGGACAGCCCAACGATTACTGCCATGGGCAAGGCATTGAAGCGCAAGACAGAGATCGATGGGCACAGAAATCGATGCACTATGTTTCGAGGGCGACATATTTCAATATGTTAGGTGAGCATGGGGATCAAAGTTCAATGGCGAGTGATTGGTGGAAGTAGTTGTGGCATCCGGTAGGGTGGTGAATATTAACCACCAGTGGGTTGTTGGATTGCCGAGACCGATGGTTTCCGGAATCTGGGCATTGTCAATTATATGTTTCTTGCCGCTATCAACCGGTCAAATTATCTGAATCAACTGCAAGCGTATGAGTATGTTAGAGCCAAATTGTCCGAAGTAAGTCATATGGTTACCTTCTTCCTTGACTTTGGCCTTCTTGTTTGATCTTTCCATTTCGCCTCATTAGGCGAGGGTCACACTATGGCTTTTGGAACCGTCATCCAGGTGAACAATTCGGCGTTAAACTTCACACAGGAAACTGTGGTAGTGTATAGTATCAAACAATGCCTAAGCCTATCAGCAATTCCATTCTATCCAGCGATATCACCCAGGCCACTCGATCTTCGCTGACAACTTTTCATTATGCGCCCTCTCAACCAATCGTGTGAAGTCGAAGTCACAAACGGGGATCAGGCCAAGCAGGGAATTCTGCCTCTTCATCCCAACAGTGCTCATCCCATCCACTTTGAAGCTGTTCCATCCATTGCTGCGACAAGCCATTCGCCATGCACATGTTTTCAGCCAAGTATATGCGGCGACGGTGACTGCCACAAACATCCATGAGGGCGAGGAAGGTCAATTGAGATTGTTTGATAGCAACCTTTGCCATTCCTTCCTGCTGCAAGGTCGTGACTCGTCCGAGGGAATGGTATACAGTTGAAAGATGGGATGAAGCGTGAAGAGAAAACAATATAGACGGCAGTTTGGACCACCCCCAAGTCCGCCAAGGGTTACACTGATTTGGCGAGCAGAGTGCCTGCCACCTCCATAGTATATCACCAATCAGCTTTTGTAGGAGACAAACTGGCCCTTGATATACTTGCCGCATCTCACCACTTGCCCTGCTCAGTCGCCAACTGGCAGGCCCGTGATATCATATCATATCCTCCTCCTCCGGAGTGGATCAGCCAACCGGCAAGATGCGGCGAGTAGATCACAGGCCAGTGTGGATCGGCCAACCAGTAAGATACAGCGAGTAGATCATGGGCCAATCAGTCAGTGACGGCAAGTACATCATGGGCCAGTCAGCCAGTGACTGGCTATGTGGGGATCGGCCAACCGACAAGATGCGGCGAGGATACAACGGGCCAGCCAGTCAGTGACCGGTCAGTGTGGTTCGGCCAACCGGCAATGCAAGGGATTGCAAGGGATTGGCCAAACGACAAGATGCGGCAAGTGCATCACGGGCCAGTCAGCCAGTGACTGGCTAGTGGGGATTGACCAACCGACAAGATGCGGGCAATGTATTACAAGCCAGCCAGTCAGTGACTGGTCAGTGTGGTTCGGCCAACCAGCAGGATGCGGCGAGTATATCACAGACCAATCAGTCAGTGACAGCAAGTACATCACGGGCCAGTCAGCCAGTGACTGGCTATGTGGGGATCGGCCAACCGACAAGATGCGGCAAGGATACAATGGGCCAGCCAGTCAGTGACTGGTCAGTGTGGTTCGGCCAACCGGCAATGGGAGGGATTGCACGATAGTGGGCCAGCCAGTGAATGACTAGACAGTGGGGTCGTCCAGTCTGTGAGGCACAGTGGACCAATGTATATGAGGCAACAG
>JBBPQS010000753.1:0-10092 GCA_038092635.1 Xerocomus ferrugineus | reverse complement strand
CACGCGGATGGGGTCAGAATTCTGGGTCAATCTGGGGGTGATTCCCATCCATCAAAGACCCAGCCATCACGACAGTGGATTCGTCGCATTCTTGACGAGGCGCCCAATATTTTCCTTTGAGCCAGCTCAAATCTGTGGGGTCGATTTGTCAGAGATGAGAGTGAACACTGTGACCGAGCCAAAAGCTAACAACTGCATACGACGTAGAATATAACAGAAACGGTCCAAAGCGATCCGTGAATAACCCACGGTCCCCGACAAGACACCATGGGATACTGAAGCACCACGCGTCAGCTGTGAAACCGGCGATGTAACTCGTCGGGGACGACGATAGCCTCCAACTCCCCCGAAAGGTCTTGACGAGTACAAGACGTCGACGACATACCCGCGTTTGCTTCGCCCGAAGTCGCGAGCGCGCGGGAGGCCGAGTTCAACGATCCGCGTGGGGCGGTGGCAGAGAGCACGAATAGGGTCGCGCCCATGGTGTGCTAGTGCAGCGTCAGCGTGCTGTCAGTGAACGAGCAAGTGGATGTACGAGTTGGGTGTGGATGGAGCCGTGGTTTTAGGTGAGTGCGATGGTCGCACGCCGGGGTTTGTGGTCAGCTCGGTGACAGGAGCGCGCATAGGGCTGTCTTGGATCGCAGCGAGAGGCCCTTGCGGTCGCCTTTGGTGTCGTCTTTGCCGAGGTGGGGGGAGCATCGAATACGAGATGCGGATGTAGAGATCGTTGAGATGGAGTCTTGGTAGCGCAAGACAGTTGGTCGGTTTGGTCTTCAAAGGGACTTGGGAGGACGTCGCTCCCCGCTGGCTACGGATTCTGTTGGAGGGGAATGATGTTGGGGGAGGCTGTTACAGAAAATATGTCAGTTTGATCACCTCGGATGTAGATCGTGATCCACTGACCTCGTCAAGGCACTCGGGCAGCGTCTGCGACTCGCATGGGCTGACGCTCTCACCTCTGTCACTATCGGCGTCATCAGAGTTGGCATGGGTCTGTAAGGTATAATGGGTAAACGTCTCGGGACCCAGTTCACAACCACTGGTGAGTCCCTATCCTGCATGTCGATTGCGCCGCTGACGCACTGCAAATAGTCGTGCTCACGACATGGTGTGCACCGAACCGCTTCTGCTGCCTCGTCATCGCGCGTGACCGCGAGACAGTTACTTACAAGAACACCTTGACTCGCACGCACGCCATAGACCTTGCTGCTCTGAGCTTACTCGGTGGCCCGACGTCATCCAGCTAGGTCAAGCAACTCATGAGAGAAAGAGGGCCATAATATGGCACGGAAGGTATGCAGAATCCTTTTCGGAGAGGTGGTTGACCATAATGTTTGCTGACATTGAAATAACAATCGTTACCGGATGACGATGGCGGCTCGGCTCGCGGTATAAAATGGAAATCAAGCGCTGAAAACACGATGTTTACTACCCTATTTTAGGGAGGGCAACGTGTATGTGCACGTACCACAGGTTCTTCGCTTACCCTCTTGATTGTCGTCGGTAATGAGTGCGTGCTGAAAGATGAAGTTGCATTGGTGCTGATCGCTGGACAAGAATATTCCCAGCTCATTGAAATTGACGCTGGTGGCGGGGTATGGGTACTGACATTTACAGCGAATGGCGAGCATCTCCTCAGTGGTGGGTACGGGGGTGTTCAAGTGTGGCGAGTGAAAGACGGCGAACGAGTAGCGACGATGCCAATGAAGGATAGTGCTTGGTGTGTCGCTGTCTCCAAGGATGGCAGATTCATCGCAGCGGGGTCAGACAAAGAGTTGTTGGTTTGGGACGCGACAACCTACCAACAAGTCTTTGCGGGTAAGAACGGTGAATGGGCCATCTACGACGTCGATTTCTCGCCGGACTCGACTCGACTCGTCTCTGCCAACGGCGGTAATGGCACAGCCACCATTTGGGACATTGCGGCACGCAAAAAAGTGCAAACACTCGACCATCCGGGCTAGTGTTGCCGCAGAGGCGAGGTAAACTCGAGGTAAACTCGGTTCGCAACCGCTTCGGTCACACTTCGTAGCGACGAGTTGTGACGAAGTCACTTCGTCCACTTCGCGAGGGCACGTCGAAGTACAGCGTATCTAGTACTAATATAGAATACATGGGTATACAGCCCCTGACAACTCATACCACAAGGATTTCACCATTGATAGTAGGCCGGAATGAACCAATCTGAGTCCCCAGTCACTGTGTCACCGTGAAGTTAGCGTCAGGTGATGTACTAAAGGTGTGGAACTCGCCACTCAAAACTTTGGACCTTGGTTTCAGCTAGTGCTGTGCCGGCCCGGCACGAGGCCGCCAAGCCGGTTAAGCCAAGCTCTTTCAAGCCGAGCCAAGCCGGGCCATGAGCTCCACCCAAGCCCCTATGACGGCTCGGCGCGTTGTTTTGGCAAGCCGAGGCCAAGCCGAGCCAAACCGTCGAAGCCCCAGAAGCCCTGACTTCTGTGGCGGATCTCGTTCGGCAAGACCCGATTGCCTATAAAAGGTATGTTGACATAAATTTTAAGGTTTCATATTCTCCGCCAATCCGATCGCTCGCTTATTACCAAACTACAAGCGCCGGATGCCTAATTGTTCTGACGAAGAACAGCCTCGTCGGGCAAAACGTGCGCCCGTCCCCTCGGCACGTGTGACATGTGTCGATAATGCTGCTGAGTTGGAACTTTCCTCCCACCGTCAAGCAAAGGCAGCGACCCTGCCAGTGCAGCCTCTGCACGGCGAAAAACGGAAAGCAATTGAGGTCGAGAACCTCGATAGCACCACCGATCGTGAGTCAGAGCCAGAGAGCCGACCCAAAAAAAGGGTTTTGAAAGGTATGTTTCATATTTTTCAATGACCGTTTGTATTTATCCCGTTACTAGGGAAAGGATGTGCTGTCACTCCTCCCGCAATTCCAACACAGCCGTCGAACGTAGTCGACCTAGTCGACACCGAGTCGGATGGTGGCCTCCTTCCAGATGTCCAGGTCGCCGATGTAGATGGGCCCATCAAGAAGGCACGAGGCGACCGCACGCAAGACGTGGAAAATTTCTTCTCCGAGCCGTACCTGAAGAACGACAAAAAGTATAGAAATTGTAACACTTGCTCGTGCGTTTTACATTTTTAATCACTATTTTTTTGCTCATGGTTCTATAGTAAGCTACAGAAGAAACCCGTTGCTATCATCAACGAAACCACGACGTTGCGGCGCCACGAGCAAGCCAACCATGCCGCCGAATATCGAAAATGGGCAGCCGACAACAACTTCGCCTCTATGCTGCCCGAGGATACTAAACGGCGTCGTGAGATGGCTCGTGAAGGTAGCTCGTTAGGGAAATCTGAGCTCAGCCGGCAGTCCTCGCTCGATAACCATCTGGTGGCCAAGGAACAAGTTGTCCGTTACTCGGACGCTAGCTTGCGGGACGCTGTCGTCAGGTGGATCATCGAGACCGATCAGGTGAGTATGCTTGACGATGTTGATACATAAACCTACTGACGATGCATAAATTCGGCATAATTGTAGCCAATCTCCGGTGTAGAACATCCCGCCTTCTATAATGTGCTGCAAATCGTCTCCCGCGCCCCGAATGGAATCAACATACCCAGTCGCAAGATCACGAGAGATGCAATCGTTGACCTTTTCCACAAGAATATCAAAAGCCTTCGTCAAACGTTTGCAGTGAGTGCTACTGCAAGCTACGTTACAAGTTTTGCTAATGAATAGAGTGATGTCGTTCGAGGACGTGTCAACCTGACATGTGATGCTTGGCAGGCATCAAATGTCGACGCTTACTTCGCGGTCACTGCCTCGTGGATCGAAGAACGGTCACCGCGAGTATGGATCCTTCAAAATGGGCTCCTGGGTTTTGTTCAAGTCAACCATGCGCACGATGGAGTTCGTCTAGGACAAGCCCTCTACAAGGTAACCAAGCGTGCCGGCGTATCACACAAGGTACGACACAATATAATATATTCCGAGTCATCTAATGATATAACTTGAATGTACCGTCATTTTATTAGATCGGCTATGTCACAAGTGACAACGCGAGCAACAACGACACGATGATGGAGGAGTTTGGGCGGTTAGTCTCGGCTGAAACAGGACAGATGTTTGATGCCAAAAAACGTCGATTACGGTGAGTCATTAATAACTTAATGTGATTGACGGTCTAACGTCTTACCATTGCAGTTGCATGGCCCATGTGATCAACCTCGTTACCCAAGCGTTTATGGGGACCGTTAGCACCTCCAAGCACTATGACCCTACCACCCCCGAGGCAGATTTGGTCGCTACAAGTGATGGAGATGATCGCGACGTGATTGGTGTCATTCGTGCCATCACTGTCAAGGTAAGTGAAGCGGTTCCTTAAATTTCCCTTTCATCCAATGTCTTACAGGCACGCTCGTCGGCGAAACGCAAAGAGATGTTCAAAAGTCTTCAGACTCGAAACCGCCCGTTGCAGCTACTGGTTGACATGAAGGTGCGGTGGTCGTCTACGTTTGTTATGCTCCGTCGCGCGCTGGACCTGAAGGAGGTAGGAGATCCGGTCTATTTAATATTCACACACTAACAAGTCTCAGGAGGTGAATACTTTTGTAGCGCGTCTGGGTTCACAGGAGCGGGATGGCGAGAAACGTCGCAAAATATATGAGCTACAGTTAAATGACACTGAGTGGGAACGTGTCCACCATATCTTAACGCTACTGGCGGTATGTGTCATGTTACTATGCTTCGTGACAAAGACACTCACTACAGCTCACGAAGTATGCTGAAAATGCCCAACACGCGTTCTCGAGTGAGTGTGGGCCCACTCTGCACACCGCTTTGCCAGCACTGGAAGCACTTCATAAAGTGTGGTCGGCACGTGCGAGGAGCAAGAAATACACCAAATTTAGTGATGCACTTGAGGCTGGACTGAGGAAGATCTCAACGTACTATGACCGTACATCAACGTCTGACGCCTATATCATTGCCATGAGTGAGTATTCGACATCTATATGCTACGTGACTAATGGGCAATTGTAGTACTCGACCCGAATCAAAAACTCAACTACATCCGTGCGAGTTGGGGTGAAGAGCTCTACACCGACGCAATACGCCATGCTGAGACCATCGTGCGTCATTACAAACTAAATATGGTAGGATAATGGGGACTAACAAACAGAAGTACGAGGAACGCTATCACACCATGCACGGCAATGCTAGAGAGATGCTACAAGTGAACCGGACACGTCCCATCACATGCCAAAACCCAAAGGTCCGAGCGCTCTTGAATGAGCTAATGGATGAAGACGAGAGTGACGACGAAGGTGATTTGCCGACTACAAGCACGAGCCGGCAATCAGAAGACCCCTCAAGGCCATGGCTGCGTGGCTTCCATGAATACCTCAACACGCAAGACGTTCTCGGAGACCTCTCAATCATCCAATGGTGGGGTATCAATTCCGTGCGGTATCCTGTCTGGGGATCACTTGCACGCGACTTTCTTTCAGTCATGTCAAGCTCCGTTTCGTCTGAGCGGGTGTTCTCGTCTGCAGGCATTACCATTAGCAAGCGGCACAACTGTCTCAAGGCCGACATTGTCGAAGCGCTTCAATTCCAGAAGTGCGCGTCAAAATCAAACTTATTATTCCCACAAGAACTGTCTGTGTTGGCGGAAACTCAAGAGGGGGCGAGGTCAGACGAGTCAGAGGGTGAGGGCGCAAGTGACGAGGATGGGAATTGGGACACCGTGGTAGCTACATAGTTGTCAGGCGTACATCAAATGAAGTAGTATTCAGTGTCTAGACATGAGGCCATGGCTTCTGCATAAGCCATGGCTTTCGGGCCGAGCCGAGCCGCCATTAGTGGCTTTTAGGGGCTTGTGGCTTGGCTCGTGATTTGTCAGAGCCGAAGTTCCCCTAAGCCGGGCCAAAGCCGGAGCTTTCAGGCCAAGCCGGGCCGGCACAGCACTAGTTTCAGCCGTTTCCATCATCGTCTCTCTTCGTCTGGAGACTTCAGACCACAACTTCAGCTGTCATGGCTCAGAGCCACAGAATTACTCAGCTCTGGACTCAGGTGCCCAGAGGCTTGGAGGCAGAGTCACTGCCGCATGGCCCACACTTGATGAACACATCTCGCCTGAGCCCTATCAGCCCCTTTGATTCATTGCGTAACCTCTCACCTATGCTCCCCAATGGAGCCATGGCTCCGGGATCAACCCAATGTCCATCAAATGTACCAATGGCGCCAGCCTCGGGGGTTCATCTGTTACCTTCTTTGAATGTTAACCAGCCATTCCTACCAGTGGATCAGCACCCAAACCCGCAGCTTCTCCACCCATATTGGTCGATGTTGTATCCTCAGTATATGCCAATCGTCTCTGGTGTGCCAGGTGCTGGCATACTTACTCCAAGTCAGTGGCAAAATCCTCCACCGCTTGGGCAACATCCTGAACCTGCGAAATCACCAGGGAAGACTCGGTTGCGGAAGCGGAAGAAAGGGAGCAATACCACCGAAGTGCCTGCCAAAGAGTCAGCTGGCCGAGGACGAGGTAAACGGCAGAAAAATGCTAGTAATACAGCACCTTCGGCAGAGGCACCGGAGCAAGTGGGTGCTGGCACTAGTGCACCTCAGGCCACCGTGGCACGACTGTCAGCTGCCGCTATATGTGGGGTTGGTCCGTCATTGGAGCCTACCCCGAGTCAGGTCGCTGGCGGTGCCTTCGAACCATCTCCAGAGTCAGGAGCAAATACACGCAGCTCTAAGACTAATGCAACTGATGTCTGGTACTTCCTTTTGCCTGTTAATAGCAAGGATCAACCAGAGAAAATAGCAGAGGATCAGCCGTGCCTGATGCACAAGCCAGACTCGCCATTTGTAGCATGTAGATTATGTTGGTAAGGACATTTCTTCATTCTTCAGCTGTTCGGACACCGTCTTGATGATACTACTGTGTACTAGCGCTGGCAAAGACCATCCTGTCTGGAAAGTTTGGGGGCTTGCTGACGGAATGACCCTGACCTACCGTGCTCATATGGACAATAAGCATGGGAGCCAGTGGCAGAACATATGCCGTGTAATGGGACTGAAAATGCAGTCGGAGGGAGCAAGGTCGGGAGCCACCGGAAGAGACCAACCTTTTTCGGTCCAGATGTTTCATGATTTTCTGATGTGGTGGGTGGCAGTTGATGATCAGGTCCGTTAGCTTGTTCATAAAGCGATTCTAACTCTGACACTCAATCTTTGATCAAGTCTTTCTATGTTGTTGAATGTCCTGAGTTTCGGGACATGCTTATATATTTGGGAGATGGGAAAATTGACGATACTGACGTTCCTCATCGTACGAAACTAACGAACATGATATTGAAAGAGTTTGAGAAGGAGCGGCAACAAATCAAAGACGACATGAAGGTTAGCAGAATTTTTCATTCCTGACTCATAGTGGCGGGAACATTGCTGATTATTTCTTGCCCTGTTATCAGCAAGCATTAGGACGTATATCACTAACGACCGACTTATGGAGCGACCCCAACCGAGATAGCTATATGGCGCTGACAACCCATTATATGGCAAGGAACGAGCATGGTCATTTGGTCTTCAAGTCCCAACTCGCTGCATTCCGGTACATCGATGGTTCACACACAGGCTGGAACCTTGGCAATGCTTTTCTAAATATTACTGATGACCTTGGGATTACACACAAAGTAAGGCTACCCAAAGCACGAGTTTGTCCAGACTTGATCTAATATCACATATAGCTCGGCCAAGTCACTGCAGACAATGCATCAAACAACAACACATTCTTGGAGCGGATCACAGAGGTGCTAAAAAGTAGAAGCATTCCATTTGATGCGGTAGGCAATCGCATCAGGTAACAATCTTTACTTATGTCGTCCCTTGGGCCTGAATGATAATATCTATTTCTCAGATGCTTTCCTCACGTCGTCAACCTTGCGGTACAAGCTATTCTCAATGAGCTTAAAGCGAACCCACAAGCTCCTGCCCATGAATCTTGTGATCCTTCGGTTTACGTTGCCCTCAAGGCCTATGTCGATATCCTAGAAAATGATCCTGTAGGAGGGTGCAGAAGTATTGTTGCTGCATGTCGTGCCTCAGGTCAGCGACGGCGGAGACTCAAAGACGTCATTAAAGAAGGAAACGAGAGTGGGTTTTGGAGAGGGAAACTTCCCAATGGAAAGATAGAGCTACCAGTTGTGCATTTGCTGCGAGATTGCAGCACCCGTTGGTCGTCAACATTTCAGATGATAAACAGAGTCTTATTACTCAGTCCCGTGCGTATGCATCACCGAACATGACAGGCCAAACTTACCGTTTTCTAGGCTATCCAGTCATTCCTTCAAGAGCGACAGAACACAGACATCTCCCATCTCATGCTCACGTCAAGGGACATAGCCGTGCTTCAAGACATTCAACAAATACTGGAGGTACCGCATACCGCACAAGAGCTTCTCTCATCAGAACGCACTCCGACCCTCCCGATGACACTCCCAGTCTACGAACAACTTACACTCCAGTGGAAAGAACTCCAGACGACGATTTGGGAACTTTCACACTACATCACGGTTGGGCTCAACAAACTCGAGAAGTATCGCGAGGAGGGATGCAAAACACGCATCTATGCACTTGCAATGAGTACGCTGTCTGAGTTCATCAGAACCACTCCTCCATTTCTTACTTCTACAAGTAATTAACCCAGGATCAAAACTCGAGTGGATCAAAGAGCATTGGCCGGCTTCTGAAGCCCATCAAGCACGGGAATGGATGGTGGATGCGGTACGCACATACAACCCGGTTACCCGGCATTTCACCTACTATGCTAATACCTCCAACAGATGACATCATATCGAACAGCGACACGACGTAGTCAGTTCAGCCCGCAGCCCGATGGGTGCTACCAGCCAAATCAACAACGATTCAGCGCTGCAAGTCCCATCAGCTCCAATGCTACCGCCATAGCATCCCAGGCACTCAGCAAAGGTTATGGTCGAATGAGCAGCCTCAACGTAACCGTGCGGCGCTCATCAAGTTCTACTCCGGAGTTGAACAGCCACAATCATAGTACTTTTTCACCCACACCATCTCCATTACTCAGTGCATCTTCACAGACGAGCCCCCTAGCCATCACAACTGCAGAAGACCTTGCTCGGTACGAGCAGAGGGAACTAGAGGAAGACCGCAAGGATGCCGAGCGCGAGTTACAACGCTACGAGGAAGCCGGTATTTCATCAGACTTGACAGAACGAACCACTGATCTTGTCTGCTTCTGGGAGGTAAGAGCTTCAATTTGTCTGCATAATATACCGGTGCGCTGATTTGAATCCTACTGATACATTATTTCTGTCATCAGCAAAAAGAGTCTATATACCCGTTGCTTTTCCGTGTTGGAATGGACGTCCTCCCCGCACAAGCGTCATCCGTTCCAAGTGAACGGGTCTTTTCATCAAGCAAGCTCACTTGCACCGATAGACGCAATAAACTTGCACCAGCGACACTCGAAGCGCTGCAAATACTCAAATTTGCCTACAAGCAAGGCCGGCTCAATTTTACTCCAGATCTTATAGCTCACGAGAAGGACTATGGAATTTCTGGGCCTGTTTCTGCAAGAGCAGTTGTTGAGTTGATGGCCAATGATGCGTATAATGAGCTAGACGAGCTGTTTGCCAACGAGACGGACAAGTCGTAGATGGTACTTACTTCAGACTTCACGACTTCACGACTTCACGATTGCTAATGTAATCAAATCTGATTGGCTTGCGCTTTCCCGGTGTTTGCCGGCCACCTCGCCCCCACTTCGCGAAGCCAGGCGGAGTGGCTTCGTTTGGCTTCGTTGACTCGAACTCAAACGAAGTTTACTAAAAAAGCACTTCGATTCGCTTCGCTTCGCCTCGCGGCAACAAGTACTATGGCTGAGAGTCTCCAAGGGAGTCGGGGATTCAACGTTTATGTATTATGTAAAATTCGGGGCAGAATACTCCAACGCAGTCGGCTCCCCAGCGAACATCGTTGATATCCAGCTGAATCACTTACGCTTGGCTACACCCCGCCATCGTTGTGGCGCATACTTAGCTTTCCATGGTGCTTGTTGTTCTGAGAATGAA
>JBBPQS010000752.1:0-10098 GCA_038092635.1 Xerocomus ferrugineus | reverse complement strand
GGTATGGACCACCGTGGGGACTGCATGGCAGCGAATAAACGCCGATGGATGCCCGAAAGGGCTCCTTCTGCTCGCGCACCTGTGGGAATGTGCCTGCTTCACGCAGGTATATTGGTCCTTTCCCCGCTGTGGATGCTCCCACCCCCCCACTCGTGTTTTTCCCAATACGCGACCAACCTAACTCGGGGTCGCGCCGTTCTTTACGACTCCTTCCACACGTCCTAGCACCTCTGTGGTCCACAGGAGAGGCCAAATCCCTAGGGAGGGCTTAAGGTTGGTAGCTGGTACCCTAAATAGTCTCGGATAGGTAAGCGGTTGGGGTAGCGGTAGCCCCCTGAGAGAGCCTTCCGACCCCGATCCTAGGAGAGGGGTGTCTGACGGACGGTCAAACGAGGTGATGGCCCGAGCGTCCCTACTCGCACACAGACTATACCCTGGGTCCGAAGGACCCAGGCTCCATAGCTTACCTCTCATTCACTCGACTGGAGGAAAGAGGGAACGAGGCGAACACCCTTGTAGTGTATGGTCTGAGTATGCCGAAAAAGGAAACTAAGGTATATGTACTACTACTACGAACCTTGGGCTCGACACTCTAGATCTAGTTCTGTTTTCGTCGACCTTTTAGGCTACGTCTAAAGATTGCCGCTGCGTTGTGTCAGAGCATCTCAGGTGTCTACATACGGATGGCACATTTATGCTCCCCAATCCATCACGATTAAATTTCACGCTTGGGTCAACACCTGTCATTCCCCGTTGTTCATGGTAAATCAAACAGACATCGAGAGGCGGGAGGAGCGCTGCTGAACAGCCGTGCACCACCTGAAACATAAACGATGACTTCTCTTGCTAAAGACCGATGGTTCCTCGTTTTCAGAGAGACGGTCGGTTTGGCTGTTCTATTGCCAAGTTCAGGTTTGGCCAAGTGAATCCTCTGATCGATTTCAGCGCTGGGAAAGACGCCGCTTGTTTGCCGCTTGTCAATTGTTAACCACTGGCAGCACCGTTCAACGTCCGAGATCTCACTGCCTATAGGATGACGTGATCAATATTATGATGCCCGCGTTCAGACGACAAGGCTGGCCCGAAGACGGCCGCCGCACACAGATGCGCATCCACGAGTGCCTCGAGCCTCCTTCTATTGTGTCTGCATGGGTATTTTCAAAAAGTGAAAAAGAAGGGGGAAAAAGGAAGGTAGTAAAACAAGATCTTCGTCATAGTCAACCAACGTCTACATTCTTTTCGTTTTAAAAGTAGACGTCAGAAAGCGTCCTAAACGTCCGCCATCGCGTCTGAAACACGAAGGGGTAAACAGCAAGATTATTATCTGCAAAAAAGGAAGAGGATGGAATGTGCTCGTGCGTCATGCAAAACATTTTATTAGTGTGCTGCTAGGTATGAAGAGAAGCGCGAACCAAACATCCATGATTCACTTGCGCGGCATAACAAGGCAGGGTAAAACGCGTCGCCTCAGAGCAGCGACGCGATGCCAAGAACCACGAGCGACACCACCATCCACGGCATGCCCACCCTCTCCCCCGCATTCACAGAGAGCGCACCCGCCGCGCTCGCTGTTGTCGTCGTTGTCGAGACATTCCTCAATGCCTGGGTTGGCAGCATAATCGGTGTCGCCGTCACGAGCCACATCGGGGATAACGGCTCCCCACTCAGCTGATACATTTGCAGCGCATACCCCTTCACCGCGTCCTGGTAAATGTTCCACTGCGAGTACGTCTCTGTGTCGTTGTACGTTTCGATGAAGTTGGATACAGGCGCGCAGGGGTCTTGAATTTGTTGGTAGCCGTCGCCAAAGGGGGTCATGACTATGGAGCCGTTGGAGAGGAGCTGGTAGGTGCCGTGGCACCAGTTCATGACGCCCGTGATGCAGTTGGGTTGGGTACCTGCGGGTGGGGTGAATATAAGGCGGGGGAAATCAAGAGGATGGTTACCGTTGCCCATCATGCGGTAGCGCGCGACCTCGTAGTAGCCGTCCACGGTGCTGCGCGCGCTATCTCAGGCATGGAGGCTCGTCACGACGAATTGACTCACAAGGAATAGGACATGCCGGTTGTCGGTGGGTATATGAACGACAAGTTGTTGGGTGCTGCAAAGCCCTGTGTGGTGTGAGCGGTATGTACGGCGGTTCCTCTGGAGAGGACTGACCGGGCCAGTGACCACATTTTGGCTTCCCGACGCCCAAGTACCAGGAAGGGTTGTTATATTGTGAGTGGTGTCATATACGACTTGCTGATCTTGTGCAGCAGCTGCTAGGAATAAGGAAAGTAGGGAAAGGACGATCATCGCGACAAATCTGTGCGGGTCGGAAGACGACAAGGACTGTGGAGTGTGTTTGCAAGTGTTTACTCCTTGTTGCGCAGAGTATTGTGTTTTTGACCAGCTGCCTAATTCACAAGTACAATACATTCAATCCTTTTTCAAGTCTCGCTGGACGACAAAGACGCGCTCGCCGTCCTCGGTCACGGTGAGCTCATGCACGCCTCGGATGCCCTCCAAGTCCTGCTGGCCACGCCCCTTTGCAAGCACAATGTATATTTCAAGACCATCTCCGACCTGGCGAGACAAAATTAGCACTGGGGCATGGCCAATCTAGATTGTCAAACCTCGATGTGGCGCTCGGTAGCGCTCGTAAACGAATCAATGACTATCCCCAACACAGTTTGGAGAGACAAGTGTTCCGGATGCGACGTGCCCGGCGCTGGTTGCTGATTCTTAAAGTAGATCTGGACAAAAAATCAGAACGGTCGACGGAATCGCAGTAACGAGCAGCACCTGGTTGTCCAAAAAGGGCTGCACTAGTTCCTGGGCGGCGCCCGCTGCACGGCACGCTTCACGCTCGTATGAGCCAACAGGGTCAAACGAGTATACCGCACCGGTGCCTGGCCTTTTGGATGAGCGAGGAGATGAACAACATGTGGTTGACGAACCGTCTTCCTCGATGCCACCGAGGACATTAAATATGTAATACGGAAAGAATCGACGGGAATAGAGCATCGTCTGGATCAAGCGCGCAATGGCACGGATAGACATGTCCTTTGAGTGCGCATGGCGATACCACTGCAGAGGGTGAGGGAACGGCCAGGATCAAGAACGTGTACATACCTCTAGCCGTTGCCTTACTTTCTTGACAAACATGTTTCCGTCTGCTGCAAAGCCATTCACGGCGAGAACAGCACGATCGGTCCTGGTCGAGATGAGCATCGAGTAGCGTATGGCAAATGACACGCACAATCGAAAGACCTTGGGTGCATATCGTGTCTGGATACTGTATCCTTCGCTCTGCCTGGTGTCGCCCGCGATGACGGAGAAATCGGCGCCGGCGATGGCGAGGACCGTCCCGCCGTTCTCAGTGTACGGGTTGAATCGTCTCTCGGTTGGGTGTTCCATGAACGAGCTGATCTGTGCGGGCCGCGTCATTCGACCTCTGCGCGTTTCGGAGTTTGAACTCGCGTGAAAGCATTTCCCTTTTAGGAATCATAGGCGTTGGCTCATACAAGAAAACCTTGGATCCCTTTTACTCGCGATCGTCATCTTGTGGTTGACTTGCACCATGTTTCGACCAAGTACCATGGCCATCAACAAAAGGACAAAATTAGCGACACAAAGAGGGCTAATAGGTTGGTGATAATCTGGCGTTCTATTGGATGCGATAAAGTCATGTGCTCCTGGAAGAATATTCCCCTGGACGCACACAGCAAACGAACTCTGCTAGTAGTATTATTCATGGATGAGCGTCTCCTTCTCCTACGAGTAAACAAGCAAATAAAAGGTTGGTGGTTCTGAACATAAGGCACGGGGACCACTGACTCTGGCCTGCCTCAGACTGCAAGGACGATACCGCGGCCAATATCACTATCGATCTCATCGATAGCTCGCCCTTTCACCTCAAGGGGTCCTTTCCAGGGCCAAAAGACACACCATATGATGGCGGTATGTTCGAGGTGGTAAGCCAGCTTCCTTTCCTTGGTCAGGATCATAAACCCTTGCCGCGTAGGACATCGTAATACCTGAACGGTATCCGTTCAGACCATTTAAGATTAGGTTCATTACAAAAGTGTACCATCCCAATGTGTCCTCGACGTCTGGCGCCATCAGTCTTGACATCCTGGCAGATCAGTGGTCCCCCGTCCTCACGCTCAGGACCACGTTGATATCGCTCCAGTCCCTCTTGTCTTCTCCCGAACCGAACGACCCTCTAGATGCTGAAGTCGCAGAACACTACAAGGCGAGCAAGCAGAGCTTTGAGGAAACGGCGAGATGTTGGACTCAGGTTTACGCCAAAGGCTCAGGTTCACAAGGAGAATCCCCCCAAATAGACGAGATTGCAATTGATGGCCTGGAGAGGGCGCATGTAAACCAGTTCGAGGAGTTTGGGTTCGAGCGATCAAAAGTTGTGCGTATCCAATCCACGCGCGATTTTACGTTGATCGTCTCTCCGTGGACAGATCGAGGTCCTTCGAAGACTGAATTACCGCGGGGAAAACGTAGCAAAGATATCGGAAGATAGAGTCATGGAAGAACTGTTCAAATGAGACAGGTGCCAAATCTTGCACGTCGCTGTATGACATATCCACCTTGTTTAACACACTTGCAGCTTATTCGTCTGGATGCTCCTTATCACCCATATCTGTGCAGAGCCTTGACTATTTCACCTGATCCTGGGCAGAAGCTGCACTCGTTAGCGTTGTGCCATCTTGGATGTAATGCTATGGTGTACCACGTCCAGCCACCTTGGTTACAGTAGTCATGCGTCGGTTACCTGATGATCCATTATCATCTCTCTGGCGTGTCCCCTCCGTTTGCCCAATTTTCTGCAATATCGCTCTGAATTCTCGCGTGTTTGAATATCATGCCTACTGCCAGATTATTTCCTTTTTTTAGGAATCATAGGGTTGGCTCATGTAAAAAACTTGCAGGTATATACAGAAAACAATCTTCTGACTTGACTTGGACATTGTCATCAAATAGACGGTCATCAACAAAAGGTAATAGGTTGGTGATAATCTGGCGTACTATTGGATGCGATAAAGTCATTTGTTCCTGGAAGAATATCCCTCTGGACGCACACAGCAAACAGGACGTTGGCAGTAGTATTCATGGATGCGCGTCTCCGACGAGTAAACAGGCAAATAAAAGGTCGGTGGTTCTGAACACTAAGGCACGGGGACCACTGACTCTAGCCTGCCTCAGACTGCAAGGACGATACTGTGGCCAATATCACTATCGATCTCATCGATAACTCGCCCTTTCACCTCAAGGGGTCTTTCACAGGGCCAAAAGACACGCCATACGAGGGCGGTATATTCGAGGTGGTAAGCCAGCCTCCTTTTCTTGGTCAGGATCATAAACCCTTGCCGCGTAGGATATCGTAATCCCTGAATCGTATCCATTCCAACCAGCAAAGATGAAGTTCATCACAAAAGTGTACCATCCCAATGTGTCCTCGACGTCTGGCGCCATCAGTCTTGATATCTTAGCACATGCCTGGTCCCCTGTCCTCACGCTCTTGGCTTTATTGATATCGGTCCAGTCCCTCTTGTCTTCTCCCGAACCGAACGACCCTCTAGATGCCGAAGTCGCAGAACACTACAAGGCGAGCAAGCAGAGCTTTGAGGAAACGGCGAGATATTGGACTCAGGTTTACGCCAGAGGCTCAGGCTTACAAGGAGAAACCCCCCAAATAGACGAGATTGCAATTGGTGGCTTGGAGAGGGAACATGTAAACCAGTTCGAGGAATTTGGGTTCGAGCGATCAAAAGTTGTGCGTATCCAACCCACGCGCGAATCGCGGCGCGATTTTACGTTGACCGTCTCTAGATCGAGGTCCTTCGAAGACTAAATTATCGCGGGGAAAATGTAGCAAACATATCGGAAGATAGAGTCATGGAAGAACTGTTCAAATGAGACAGATGTCTGGACTTGCACGTTGTTGCATGATATATCTCCCTTGCTTAGCACACTCGCAGCTTATTCGTCCGGATCCTCCAGATCACCCATATCTGTGCAGAGCCCCGACTCCTTCACCTGATCCTGGGACACTGTTGCAAAAGTTGCACTCGTTAGCGTTGTGCCATCTCGGATGTAATACGTACCATATCCACCTTGGTTACAGTGTGTGTTACCTGATGATCCATCCCCCTCCGTTTGCCCAATTTTCTTGCTTACCGGCTCTACCGAGTTTGAATATCATGGCTAATTGCGAGATCATCTCCCTTTTGAAGAGTATATTTTATGAGCAGCCAACAGTCGTTTTACTCGCGATTGTCGCCCCGTGCCTGAGTTGGATCTGTTTTGACCGAGTTGGACGACGGCCATCAGCGAACTGACAACATTCAGGGTCTGCTACGGCCGAATTTATTTCTGGGTCAAACGTGTCCGATCTGTTTTGATCAAGTATAATATTTAGCATCAGACATGAGTGAGTGTCCACATACAGCCCATTACAGCGTTCTTAATGGAGCCAGACATCGAAGCACTCAACGGTCGTTTGCTTTTCGCCATCCCGAAAAAGGGTACGTTCGTCTTGTCGTGCTCAACCCACGCTCATGCGGCTCATCTGTACTCAGGAAGACTGCATGAGCGATGCTTGCAGCTGCTAGCTGGTGCGCATGCTCTGCTGCCCACGAAAGACGATGCTGATACGATCTTTAGGCGCGGACATACAATTCCGCAGATCAAACCGTCTCGACGTCTGCCTCGTCATAAACCACCCCATCGCACTGTACGACCCACCCACCCGTCAATTACACCCACGCTAACCAGTCACAGCGTGTTCCTCCCAGCCGCTGACATACCCTCCTTTGTCGGCAACGGCAACGTCGACCTTGGCATCACCGGCCACGACGTCATCCTCGAAGCCAACATGCAAGACAAAGTGACCGAAATCCAGCGCCTCGCGTTTGGGAAATGTGCGCTCCAAATACAGGTGCCAGAGCACGGACCGATCGCCATTGTCGATGACCTCGCTGGAAAGCGTGTCGTCACGAGCTTTGAGGTCCTCGCGGGCGAGTATTTCAGACGACTAGACGACCGCTTGGCCCTGGTTGGCGAGCAGCGTACCAAGATTCAGTACATTGGCGGGAGCGTCGAGGCGGCGTGTGCGTTGGGTCTGGCAGATGGCATCGGTGCGTGCGATCCACCTCTCCCTTTCGTCGAGCTCACATCTACCCAGTCGATCTCGTGGGTACGTATCCTCACAGACTCGCGGGGACGGACTGACCGCGCTGAACAGAATCGGGTGATACGATGCGTGCGGCGGGGTTGCACCCCATCGCGACGGTCCTCCAAACCGAGGCGGTCTTGATCAAGTCCGTGACGCCCTCACGCGCTGATCACACACCCCTCATCAACAAGATCGCGAGTCGCATCGCGGGTGTCGTCGCCGCTGAGAAATACGTCGTGTGTTCGTACAACATCTCTCGCGAGGCGCTCCCGCGAGCGGTCGAGATCACACCCGGACGAAGAGGGCCGACGATCAGCCCGTTGGACGATACAGCCTGGGTAGACGTGAGCGCGATGGTCGAGAAAAAAGAGTCTGCAAAAGTCATGGATGAGCTGGTGGCGATTGGCGCCCAAGACATTCTCATCTATAGTCTAAACAACTGTCGTGTATGATAGTGTTTCATCTCTAAATCAACCACGATGGCCGACTTTAGATCGCTGCTGAAAAAGCTCGTTCAATCGCCCGCGCAGTTCACCCCAGACGACCTCACGCGCGCCCTCGAGCTCCTCGTCGTCCCCGACGTCGTCCCTCACACCCAGATCGGCGCCTTCCTCGCAGCTGCGCACATCCATGGGCTCGAACGGCGCTCAGACATCCTCGCAGCAGCCGTCGACCTGTTTCTCGCCCGGGCGCACAAGGCAGTGATCGAGGATGCCGACAAGGACTTTGTCGTCGACATCGTCGGCACAGGCGGCGACGGACACAACACATTCAACGTCAGCACCACAGCCGCCATCGTCGCAGCCGGCGCCGGCGCGCGCGTCGTCAAGGTAAGCCCCTCCTCTACACACGGGCGTCGCTCACGGCGCTCAGCACGGCGGGCGCGCGTCGACCTCGTCCTCCGGGTCCGCCGACCTCCTCCAGGCCCTCGGCTGCCGCTTCACCGCGCCGACAGCGGGCGTCGCGCACGTCCCGCGGACATCCTTTACCTATCTTTTCGCGCCGCACTTTCACCCCGCGTTCGCCCAGATCTCGCCACACCGCAAATCCCTCCCCTTTCGCACGCTGTTCAACCTCCTCGGGCCGCTGCTCAACCCCGCACGCCCGCGGGGCATCGTGCTCGGCGTGCCCGACCGCGCGCTGGGCCAGCCGTTCGCGGAGACGCTCAGACGGGGCGGCGTGCAGCGTGCGTTGGTGGTGTGCGGCAAGGAGGGTCTCGACGAGGTGAGCTGCGCGGGCGAGACGTGGGTGTGGGACCTCGCTGGGGGGCAGATCACCGAGCGCGTGCTGCACCCGGCGCAATTTGGGCTCGGGACGCATGCCCTTGTGGACGTGCGTAGCGGGGACGCGGAGGCCAACGCTGCGACGCTCACGGCGCTGTTGAATGGGGGCGGGGAGACGCCCGTGCTCGAGTTTGTGTTGTTGAATGCGGCGGCGGCGTTGGTCGTTGCTGGGGTGGCGGTGGATTACAAGGATGGGGTGCAGTTGGCGAGGGAGAGTATTGCGTCGGGGGCGGCTTGGAAGGCGTTGGAGGCGTTTCGCGATGCTGGGCAGACGGAGAAACAGTAGCGTACCGAATATATCATTGAATATCTAGAAACTAGACTCTAATGAACTTTGTCGCATCCATTCCAATCAAGGGGCAAGATATGCAGCGTTACTCAACATTCTTGTGGAAACTACCATATGGCATTCAATGACGGCGTCGCTTAGACCTGTGGTCATCAATACATCACGGGGCACCACAGATTGAAACCAACACCAGCAAGATGTGCATTCGGTTCGAGATGACTGAACACATGGATATCGTACGGTCTGGTTTGACGCGCAGGCTTTTGCTGCATCAATCGAGAAGCAGCCAAAAGGGCGAACAGGCCTTGTTCTGCAAAGATCATAAAAACGCAGATGATCGAGACCGACATCGCGTACAGACTACGGTACGATTACACTCTTGAAGCAGGGAACTTGCTTCAAGAGCGTAACAGTGCCGTGAGTCAGGTCACACTATAAAGCCTGGCACTGCAGTGACGAACACAGAGAAAGACGGCACAGATTGCTTGTCTGTGAAATGGCAAAATGGTAAACTGGATTCAGCTTGCTGCAAAAATTCATTGAACACTACTTGGTAGCGTCACGTCATTCGTCCAGTACGTACCCTTCGTTGTCCTTGTATCTTGAACCATCGACGTAGCATGTTTTGCAGCCAGTACGGTCTCAAGGAAACACGGACCAGCACAACGACATGGTTGTCCTGGACCACTTGACGGTGTCAGATGCCACACTAGTGTACCATCTAAGATTAGCACAACACGAAGACGCGCAAAACCTTGTCCCCTGCGATTACACGCGCACACGACGCCAAGAGCGAGGGTGGTGAGCTGGTAAGAACTTGAGAGCTTGAAATATTCAGTCGCCGCTTTCTACTTACTTTCAGCAGGACCACACGCATGCACCAAGCGCTCTTCATTCAGGAGATCTTGTTTAATATTTTTGGTCATTGCCCCTACCCTGAAAGTTGCTTCAATAACGCGAATCTAGCTGTACTAGCCAGAACATGTCGAGCATTCAAAGAACCTGCACTGGATCTCCTTTGGGAACAGCTACATAGCCTTTCTCCTCTGGCTCGATGTCTTCCTGAAGCATGCTGCACATCTGATAAAGTATGTTCTGGTTTTCATTCGTACGAACATAATAAACTTCTATCCTGCAGTGCTATTCATTCAGCAGGCAGCTCAATGAATTTGAATGGAATACCCTTCGAGGCTACACCCGTCGTGTCTGGCACATATGCAGCTCCATATCCTCCCATGGGTCTCTTGATCCTAGCGCTATAAGGGTAGTATTTACCCTGGCTCCCTTTTCTGACCCACTCTTCCCGAACCTACGATCATTGTTCTGGCGAGACTTCACAATACTCCCCA
>JBBPQS010000751.1:0-10108 GCA_038092635.1 Xerocomus ferrugineus | reverse complement strand
CTTTGCACGCGTTGTCGATCTCCGTTGCTGTCGAAGTATGCTTTGGCGAAATTTTTATACTATGGAAGGGAACGGCTCCTACCTGAGGTGGCGACTGCATTTGAAGACTCTTCGCCTTTCGACCGCTTGTTGATATTGAGGCATGGGGGACTGATCACACATCATTATGTTCGTCAATCAATGCAAGGTGGCTAGTACGTTCTGGAGCAGTATTCACAAAGGTTCAATCGTGGAAACGTGGCGGTTTTTCCTCAAGACGCGACCCACTCACGGAACATCCTACCTCCTGGTGATCAGGACATCAAAGATACAATCTGTGTCATCTTTTGTGGAGGCGGCAAGCTCCCTAGTAGCGCTGACTTTTTAAACCAGTTTAAACCAGTTCTAGTGCGAAAGTCGCGCGTTCGAACGATGATCGATTTTTTGGTGCAGAACAACGAATGGTATCTGTCTGACGGAGTAGTTCTCAGTGATTCCAATTTAAACGATTGATTCGCGGATGATGGCGCTTCGGTTGACGATGGTGTCCTACGTGACATGCAGAAGATGGCTAGGTGTGATACAACGGCGAACTGAATCTGGCGATGACTTCCTAATGAACACATCTATAATCTGGTATGGAATCTAAAGCAAAAGGCTATTAAGTTGTAAATCAGTGAAGAGAATTTGACTTACAAGAGGCCATCGAAATATTTTTTTCCCCCCAAAGAGAATACACCAATCAAAATCAAGAGTGCCCAAAATCTCCCACCTGATAAATGTACTTGAAACCGAAGCGTAAAAAGATCAGCAGTCTCAGCTTACCCATAGAGTCCCAGTAATGCATGCATCAGTTTATCAAAGACAACTGCGCAGAGGCTCTTAGTCGACGCATTAGGCAAGCTTAGAATTTGTCAACCCACCTGTGTCTGTTACCCACCAATTGACCATTTTGCTGACTAGATAAATCTCGTGGAAGTGACCAACCCGTCAAAGTGAAAAAAAGGTTACAAAGGGAAAGGCAGGAAGCCTGAAGGCCAGAAGTAACTCCGCACTTAGAAAATCCCCGCATTATATGTATGCGGTAGTCCTGCCAGGATCCAGATGCTTATGTAATAGCACGGACTTGAGTGCTTCGACTTCTACAAATCTCCCTGTCTTCCATTTTACTTTGTTGCACTGGAAACCCGTGATCGGTACCGAGCTGTGAATGGAAATAAAGACCTCCGCGTGGAAGGCAGGCATTGAGTTGGTCTGGACTGCCACCATGAGCGGCCTCCGTGCACCTGGAGATCTGACACACATCCCATACCTGAGAATCCTGCCGGCTTATTGATTTGCTCCCTTTGTGTTGCAGAGAGGAGGAAGGTATGTCTGCCTCCCACGAGTGCGTGAAGACAGAGAGGACAGGGCGTAGAGAGGAAGTATACCCGACAAGGCATGGGACGTGTGTTGTGCAAAGTGAGTTGGAATTGGGTGTATGCGCGTGAGTACGTGCCTTATACCCTTTCTGGCAATCCATTGGCGGAGAAATGCAACCCTGTCCGTCTTGACAAGTTCCTGGTACGAGTAGACATTTGGAATGTCGGCGAGCGTGTCCCTGTTGACTGGGGAATGTGAGCGTGCCAATGAGGGAGAGAACACGTGTGCGTTAGCCTCCTGTGGTGGGCGGAGAGCGAGAACATGGGGTCAGTCCGTTCTTGTTGAAGATCAGCCTCTCCCTGTAGTTGCAGCTAAACAAAGACCGCACCGTACAACCAATACATCCCTCTACAAAGGCTTCCATCCAGTCAAGTCTAACTTGGTCGTTCGCGCATGCTGGGAAATAAGATATCGTTGGGAGTTTGAGCGGGTCTATGTACTGCTTCCGCAATGTGATACCGTCCTTGCTTGAGACAGCTCGTTTGGTCTAGGATCGCCTTATCAGAAACGCAGCGCAAACGCGACCACAATTGTACCCGTTCATCCCCAACACCTTTGTCCCATACCACTGGATGACCAAGCGAAATCACATGAACAAGCGATTTTGCACAAGATAAGGAGCCTTGCCATTCTTGATGGGAGACACTTGCAGAGTTGTACTAGGCGTCGTGGGGTGGTCAGAAGTGCGTTGCAGCATTTCCAGGAGCCTGTGACTACCCTTGTGCATTTTGTGCACGCCATGTCTGTGACGAAACCCGAAGACTACATGTAAAAGGTGGCTCATCGCGCCCATTTTTCTAGCTTCCGTCAGATCGATTCCTAGAGAGCACGGGACGCTCGTTATTATCGTCCCATAGTGTCGCTGACCTGTGTAGAACCTGTGCTGGCCTTGCCGGTCCACCAAAGAGTCCTCCTGAACTCCACCGACACAAAGATCAGGGAAATATTGCCGAAAGAAGGCTGTATAGAGTTGCCGAATGAGCCCGACGGAGAGATTGATTTTCAAACTCCTGGAGTGATTTTCGAATATTTCCGCGACCTCCTCACCAGTCCACGAATAGGAGTTGCCGATCCTCGGGAACGTACAACAGAAGATGTACGTCTTCTGGGGAATCACTTCCTTTCTGAGGACAACAAGAGCCCGGATTACGATTGGCCGAAGGATTCCCAAGTAGAATATGAGGGAAGCTGAGAGAGCAGAGGGCAGGAACCACAGGCAGTCCTGCCTGGTCCGACTCAACTGCTTCGCCGCAGGCTTGGCGATTGCTAAGTTGCCATCGATCAGAAAAAGCCCTCGACTTGTGCCCGTCCTCGGGCACTGAGAAAACTGGAGCAAGGAGAACTGGAATGCGCGTGGTGGGACTCCGCAAGTGAGAGCAATTGCGACCATGAGGCGAGAGAGTATCTGATCATTGTTGTCCAACCACCTCCGGAGCCTTTCTTCGCTACTGAAAGATGGCGAAAGAGCTTTCTCTACGTCGGCTATAACTGGCTCGAAGGTATTCGCGTTCTGGTCGAAGACAGAAGACGCGTCCTTCAGGTCATCCGAAAGTTCCAAAAGGTCGGTAAAACTGGTGAGGAGGTCCTTGGTTCCTTCCGGAAGATTTTTCTTGAGTAATGAATCAATCTCCAGCATGATTCGGCGAGCTTCTGATCCAATATCTACCATATTGATTCGGTGACTTTCTCCGATCGCATCCACGATCATAGTGGATCCATCAGGTTGAAATCCATGACCAATGGCAGAACTTTCCTTGAATGCTGTGGGCCCGACACTGAACCAGGTGGAGTTGAAGCGATCGTAGGGTGTGAAATAGTCGCAACCCGGAATGGCTTGAAGCCATTTTTCTTTCTCCTGGTGGATAATTCTGGACGTAGCGTTAGACTTCAGAATAGACGCTACGGGATTTGAAAGAATACCTGAGGATGTTGGTTGCAGGGACCTGCTGAGGCGATACAGCTGAAATGATGTATCAATAGTATGTTAATTAGCATAAAAATGTGATACAACTTTCGCGCTGATTGAAAATCACCCATTGCCCTCCACCGTGATACATCAATGATACACCCTGCTGATACATCACTCACGTTCGTCCTTTTGTGCCCGCAAATTGGAATACACTGATATATTATCCTCAGTAGTGTACACGGAACCGTCTAATACATCATCCCTCCCACCACGCAAGCGACTGATACATCGGTCACGCTACCGTTCCCGCGCCAACACATACAGGACTGCCCTGATACATCATCCCTCCCGCCCTGAAAGAGACTGATACATCAGCCACACAGGACCTACTGTTCTGGGACTTCTCTGATACATCATCCCTCTCACACGCGAGGGACTGATACATCCGCTACACTGGTCCTACTGTCCAGCACGAGACTTCCCGACTGCGGTGATATATCATCCCTACCCCACGCAAGAGACTGATACATTGGTCACGCTGGTCCTACCATTCCCGTGCCAGTATGGGATACAGGACTGCCCTGATACATCACCACGCTGGTCCTATTATTCCCGCGCCAACACGTATGGACTGCTGATATATCATACCTCCCACCATGCAACCGATATATCATTGTCACCCGTAAGTTTGTTCATACGTGCCCTTGTCCTGCTGATATATCATTCCTCCCCCATGCAAGAGACTGATACATCGGCAACGCTGGACCTACCGTTCTGGGACTTCCCTGATACATCATCCCTCCTGCCACCCAAGAGACTGATACATCGCCCACGCTGGTCTTACCGGCGTTCCCGCGCCAGCCCCACCAGCCCGACAGGACTGCTCTGATACATCACTGGTCTTAACGTTCCTGCACCAGCACATAGTATGCTGATATATCATCCCTCCTGCCATGCAACTGATATATCATTATCGCCCGTACGTTTCTTCACACGTTCACCACTGATATATTTGACAGAATGCCCTGATACATCGGCGATGCTGGTCCTACCGTACCCGCGCCAGGACTTCCCTGATACTGCGGTGATATATCATCCCTACCCCACGCAAGAAACTAATACATCAGTGACGTTGGACTAACTGATACATCGCTTGCGCTGGTCTTACCGGCGTTCCTGCGCCAGCACGATAGGACTGCCCTGATACATCACCATGCTGGTCCTACCATTCCCAGCGCGTACGAGACTGCAGTGATATATCATTCTCCCCCTTATATTGGTTCACACGTTCGGCACTGATACATTCGACAGGTTGCCCTGATATATCGGCGATGCTGGTCCTACCATTCCCGCGCTAGGACTTCCCTGATACATCGTCCGTCCTGGTCTTACCGTTCCGCCAGCACGTAGTACGATGATATATCGTTATCGCTCATATGTTTCTTCACACGCTCAGCACTGATATGTTTGACAGACTGCCCTGATACATCGGCGATGCTGGTCCTACCATACCCGCGCCAGGACTTCCCTGATACTGTGGTGATATATCATCCCTCCTGCCATGCAACTGATATATTGTTCTCACCCGTACGTTCGTTCACACATTCGCGAATCACACCTGCCCTCATCCTGCTGATATATCATTGCTACTCCATGCAACTCGAGGAGGCTGATACATCAGCGACGCTGGTCCATACTTAGTGAGGGAGTACTTAGCACACATGTTCTACCCGTGCATTCGTTCACGCGTTCACACCTGCACTCGTCCTGCTCATATATCATCCCTACCCCACATAACTTGAGGAGGCCCATGCCCGTACTTAGTGAAGGAGTACTTAGAACACAAGGCACTCTAACGATTGCAATTGTGTATATGAGCGAACTTTCTAGACTCATGCCTACACTCGTACATAGATTTGCCAGGCTTTTTCATATTTTTCCCAACACAGCGACTCGGTGAGCGAGAAAAGATACGCGCCCCTTATAAAATCTTTCGTCACTTATGCCGTTTTCTTTTTCCTAAAAATCCTATCAGCGATTATCAAAAGTACAGCATCGACAACCTACTTGGACGCAGCACCTTTTGTATTGCTTGCACCAGGACGTTTCTTAAACCCATCATTTTCATTTCCAATTCGATTGGCCGCTTCGTGGCGCTTCGACGGCATACGGACTCGTTTCGCCGTCGATTCAGCCAATGGAACCGGAGGCTGCGTTGGATTTGCGGTTGCTTCACCAACTGGTAGTGGAGGGGGCTGGGTTGTGTTGTGTTGAGGTTGAGTGCCAGATGTGAATGGTAGGCCCGAGGTTGCAGTAGCTTCGGAAAGAGGAGCCGGGGGAAGTGGAGGAAGTGGAGGGGACTGTGGGGTCGCACCAGACGGGAGTGGTGAGGTTTCGGGGAGCGATGGGGTTGTTCCAGATGGTATGGTTGCTTCAGCAACAGGCGGTAGAGGGGGCTGGGTTGACCTGTGTTGAGTTTGAGTGCCGGATGCGAACGATAGCTCCGAGGTTGCGGGATCTTCACAAAGAGGAGCCGGAGGAAGTATAGGAAGTGGAGGGGGCCGCGGGGTCATGACAGATGTAAGTGGTGAGGTTGCGGTGAGTGGCGGGGTCGATCCAGACGGTAGTGGTGATGTCACGGAGGCTTCGGCTAGTGGAACCGGAGGAAGCGGTAAGGTCGTTCCACACGGTAGTGATGATGTCGCAGTGACTTCGGCTAGTGGCATCGGAGGAAGCGGTTGAGAAAGCTGTTGTGTAGCATTTGCGTGAGACACTTGCGGAAAGGTCAGGGAGACCAGCGAAGGGTGGGAACCCCACCAACTCTTTGAACATGCTGGCGCAACGATGACCACCGTACGTCCACGAGGACGCAACCACAGCGACATGGTGGCTATGGTGGGATGATGACAATGTCTGCAACGTGTTGATGCGCATACACCCATAGTAGCGGTGGCGGCAGTCATGGTAGGACGAGCAAGCACAATGCCGCAAAAACCATCGTTATCTTGATGTGATGACGACGATGAGGAAACCGCGTGTGGCACGAGGAGTACGTGTTCGTGGTGATGTGATGGCCATAGCGGCACCGACGTTGGCACTATTTATGTTAGTAGATTACAAAAACACACGGACCCTTACCGGGGCTTTTGAGCCAATACAGGCCTGCCACATCCCTAGGTCGTTGTTTCGTGGCTGTTTCGGAATTTAATTTACACACTTACTGTAGCTACTGAACACAATCTAACTAATATAATATAGTGTTTTCGGCAACTACTGGTCACGCTGCTGATCATCTTTATCGTTTTCGGTAACTACTGGTCACACTACTGATCACATTGCTAATCGCTCCCTCATCCGCAATACTGATCACCCATGCTGTTTGTTGTAGTTATTCGTTACCTTACTGATCTCACGTAGTTTGTTTTCGTGACTACTGGTCACAACACTGATCACCCACGCTCTTTATTGTAGTTCTCGGCAACCACCCATCACGTTACTCACAGCATGGCTGTTCACCAACTCTTTCTCTTCGTCCCACCCCACGTATACGCCACCCCGCCGGACAAACTTCATTGATAATGATTTGCACAAAGGCACTCTAGGTGCGTTTCCCATTGTCTCATCCAGATACGCTACCGTGTTTTTTTTTTCTTTTGTCTCATTTTCCAGTGTCCTTTTCCCCACTCGCTTCCATACACGAATACGACTTTTAGTCCCCTCGTGTGTCGGGACTGGTTCGAATTCCACAACCTCTCTCTTTTCCCTGGCGATGTGAACGTTGTTGATCACCTCCTCCTAGAGCGACGTGGACGTCCTCGGTTGTATCTCATGCTCCATTTTTGAGCACATCTTTCGGCCCGCTTTGCGAGCCAGGCTTTGGCGCGCTTGGCGTCTTGTCCCATCCCTACATATCACCATCTTTCCCCCTGTCGAGCCAAACCATGGCACGTGGGGCTTATTCCCCCACCGTCCCTTTCGGTGCGACGTGAACGTCGCCCGTACCAATTCGTAGCGCGAGCTCGGCCGTTTGGTTTACCCACCTTCGCTTTCATCTTCTTTCATGTCGAGCCAAACCATGGCACGCGGGGCCCATTCCTTTGTCGAGCCAAAACTGGGCCCATTCCCGCACCAGCCCCCGTCGAGCCAAACCATGGCACGCGGGGCTTATTCCCCCACCGTCCCTTGTCGAGCCAAACCATGGCACGCAGGGCCCATTCCTTCGTCGAGCCAAACCTGGGCCCATTCCCCCACCGTCCCTTGTCGAGCCAAACCATGGCACGCGGGGCCTATTCCCCCACCAGCACCCGTCAAGCCAAACCATGGCACGCGCAGCCACTCCCCCTTAACCAACCTATGCGACGCAGGAGCCAGGTAAGTTCTCATTGCATCGTTACGATACCACGTTGAATTTTCCGCGTTTATTCATAGTTGGAGTTCCCGCTTGGAACCTCCCCAAGCTGACCTTTTCTCAGCCCGCTATGCCTGCTAACTATATCTAAGGCGTATGTCGAGGCCCGGATATGACCTAGCCATTCCTGATGGACTCATTGACGCAAACCCCCGCTATCTCCACACCCGCCAGACCCGGTTGGTTCCTCTCCAGTCGCGTCGCAAGTGGCTCGAAGCTTTGCAAGTAGTTGGAGCTCAAATGTTTCTAGCCGTAAAGCTAGCTGCCCTTGTTGGGCTGACCCACCATGTCCACACTATACCCAACACAGTGACACCAGCGACGACGGGTGTACCCGCCGTGACATACTCGACCTCAGTAGCTAGCCCCACCGCCCCTCTTAGTGCATTGTTGCCTTCACAATACCCTCTACCCCCGTTCAGCCATGGTGCATTGGAAAAATCTTTTGTCCAGCAGCGGTAAGTCCGGCAGATTCTATTGTTTGAAGGATCTGATTGATGGTCGCCATTCTTAACGTCGCAGATGCTGCAAACTGTGAACCTAGCACAGGTGTACTCCGACCAAAAGACGATCGTCGACAAACTCGCGCGCATACCGTCGCAGCAAGTCCCCGCAGACTTTGCTGTGTTCAACTTCTCGAAAGCGACCGAAGGTGATATCGTCAATTTCGAGGATGGCTACTTTCTTGGGGAGGGTCTCGAGCTCGAAGGCGTTGCGTTGACCAGGTTCAATCCTAGTCCACCATTCTGGAATAGTGTCAAGGACCCGCTGCTACGGGCGTTTGCACAGATCGTTAACAGATACCGGCCTCAGCTCGCGAGAACGGTCAATCGATCTAGTCTTTGTGACATGTTGGAGATCAGTTCATTCGTAGTATTTTACCCCAATTTCCTTTTCGGCATACTCGGGCTGGCATATGCTACGCGTTCGCCTCATTCCCCCTTTTCCTCCAGTCTCATTCACTCGACTGGAGGTAAGCCCTATATTCTTTACCATACCATAGCCCTTACCGATTGTACCTAGCTCACTAAAGCTCACTCGTTAGGTACAGTCGATATCAGTCTCATTCACTTGACTGGGGTTCACTAAAGCTCACTTGCTAGCCCTGCACCTCTCGACCCTACGCTAATAGGTTATGAGCCCTGCCTAACGCAGCGGAACAATAGGTAAACCTAACTCTCTTTCTCCGTATACACGCTGACAGCGTCCTTTTCTATCGATAGCTGCATCGTTTCAACTCACCCTCCTAGTCACGCTACTGAACACATTACTGATTACTAACGGTAATAAACACTGAATGCACTGCCTCTTTCTCAACGTCATCTCGTTCATTTCTACACATATGGCCTAAACTCTGCTACCTCTCCCTCTCCCCTTTATTGGGTGCATGAGCACCTATGCATTTAGATCCTACTGCTACCCAGCATATGCATTTGTTTGTGTTTGCGCCACCTCTCTTTCCTGGTTCCCACTCATCGTCAACCCCCGATGGTCCTCAACACCCTGCGGAGATATCGACGCGTACAGAGGCGCTATAGGTGCGTAACCGTTGACATCGCACCCTCGTTATCTCGTCGTTCTGGAGCAATGTGGACGTCGTCTTTTCCACCCATCGGTTTGATCGCTTGGCCCATGGGCTCGGGTTCGTCTTTGGTAGCCGCTTGTATCCTCCACCACCGTGATACCAATCTGTGCAGTGTAACCAATACATTTCCTCCCCCTAATCCCATAGCGTATCTAGATTAGCTTATACTTGTTCTTGATGTTGATGTTTTTACTCGATCGCGTCTGTTACTGAATGCAATGTATAACTAACCCAATAGTAATTACTTGTCACGCTGCTGATCACCCACTGAACTCACTACTGATTCTAAGTACCCTTTTCGCCTGTTACTTAGTACGTTACTGACCATTTTCGGTGCGCTGCATTTGTGTACGTAACGCCACCTATTTTGTCCTTCTCCATCATCGTATTCACCATGGATTGTTGTTGATCTGAGTCGATTTACACAGGACCTCTAGGTTCGTTTCTATTTATTTCATATCCTACCGTTTTCTTCTTCTTCTATTCCCTGTCGTTTCATCTGCTCCTATACACGAGTCTGACTGCGTCCTCGTGGCGTCTCGACGCTCCAGACGCGTCCGTTTTAACCCCCTGTCCGGTCTGGCATGGCACGCGTGGATTGGGTATATTTTTCCCCCCAATTCCACCTGATCCCTGACGAGCCAAACCATGGCACGCGTGGGTTGAGTATGCTTTTTTCCCCAACCCCACTTGATCCCTGACGAGCCAAACCATGGCACGCGTGGATTGGGTATATTTTTTCCCACCAATTCCACCTGATCCCTGACATGCCAAACCACGGTACGCATTAGTCAGGTTTGTTTTT
>JBBPQS010000750.1:0-10115 GCA_038092635.1 Xerocomus ferrugineus | reverse complement strand
GCCTGAAATTTCAGAAAAAGACTGGACTGGACTGGACTTTTAAACACTATGCACCACTATCCTTCTGCAGGTAGTCACAGAATGCACAGACCCTGCCGAGATAGGCTGGGTCATTCTTGTACTTCTCCCTGATGAACCTGAGTGCCAGGGGCACATTCCAGTTGGACTTGACTGTTAGCTCTTTCTTGGATGAGTGCAATCGCCTTTGCACACCTTCCCCCCTCAGTCTTCAGGCTGCCCGCATTTCGCCACCACTTTGCACTCCATTGCTCTGCAAGCTCTGGGGTGGATAGATGTCCTCCCAGGCCCTCAGCATGTTCTGTCCACACCTCCATGATCATGGAGACCGGTTGATACCGGTAGTGGGGCAGCCAATTACTGTGTCTCCACTCTCACTGATGAGCATCAAGGTGTTGTCTGCCATAGCGTCTTGTGAGTGCCCTACAGATCTCTGAGCGTGGATCTGATGGGAGAGCCTGTGTAGTCACATTTTCCGCTCCATATGGTCATCCCACACTGACATTTTCACCATGTACATGGTCACCCCGGGGTGGGCCCACCTTTATGATAGAATACAAGCGGCGGGCCTGCCTGCCTTGTGAGAGACCTATGGGATTGAATAGGCCAGGCCCCAGGAGTGTCTCGCTTGAGCAGCCCTAGAGAGATATGCCACTGAGGATGGATGAGCGGGCCTGCTGGGTATTATAGGGATGAGAGTACTAGGCCCAAAGAGGTATTGTAGATAGATTACATAGCACAGGCGGGCCCACATGGAGGGGAAGGACTGGGTGTCCTGTTGACGAGTGGGCCCGCAGGAGAATGGGAAATAGGGGTTCCATCACACGGGTGGGCCCACATGGAGGGGCGGACTAGGTGTCCTGTCGACAAGTGGGCCTGCAAGGACATAGAGGATGGGAATTACATCATACGAGCAGGTAAGTGGAAAGTGAGCCAACGTGGAGATCCATTATACAGGAAGGCACCCTTAGGCCCATTGTTGGCCCACATCTTGCAGAGCTATTATACAAGAACAAATACAGACTTGTGGTCACCTACATAAATGATCTACCAACTGTACTGATGTCCATTACGTTTCGCTCTCTCTCTTTGGATTCGTTCCAAAGATTCACTTAGCTGTAAAATGTCCAACCTAACTTCTTTCCTCTTCACCACAAACCTCTCAAAGACATGCCAATATTCTCCCATTGTGAGTGTAATCGGCTTGTTGAATGTTTCATGGTATTCCAGGGATTCTTCCCTGTCCTGAATAGATAAGCGCTCTTCTAGTATATCTGTGAAGGTTGACATATGACGTTTAGCAAGACGTTGGGTCACTTACCTGCAATAATACCCACTGGTGCATCCACTCCTTGATTTGTCAACCACTCCACTTCCTCCGCCACCTGCTCCACATCTTTCAAACCAAGAATTCCAGGCCAGAATAATTAGTTGAGATGTCGGTATTAAACTTTATTGAGTGACCAAACTTGTTCAACGATGCTTTGATGCTTTGAACTGCATCTGTCCATGTCATAGGGTCCCTCCACTTCAGGACCTCCATAGGAAAAGCCTGTCCCAACGGCCGAAAGAGGTATAGAGGTGAGGATGAGGTATGCATTCCTCCGTCATAACTGGTATTTGTTAGTGGTCTCTCACATAATCTAACCATAGATGAGGATGTACTCACGTGTATAATCCTCATTGAGCTTCTCCTGTGCAGAGCTTGGGGAAGGGTTTCTCCGGTAGAGAGAGAACACCAGGTCACCTGGTTCACCTGCTGCCAGGGGTGGAAACTCTTAAAGTGGCACACGGCCTCGTATCGCGTCCCATGCTGTCGTCTGGGGATCTAGGGTTTGATCACGAGGTCCTACAATACGGGATGTAGTTGGTCTCCTTGGCAGGGGTGGTGGAAAGTTGAGCTCTGCTAATGGAGGTGGCGCTGTGGGTTCTCTGACCTTCTGTGTAGTTTGGGACAGGGGTAATCGAAGGTTGAGCACCGCCAATGGAGATGGTGCTAGGATGGTGTTCCTATGTGTGGTGGGGGATATTGAACCCTCAAATACCATCCTACTCTTTGATGGTGGTGGTGGAAACATGAGAGCAGCTAAGGGAAGGGTGGATACAGCTAGTTCAACCATGCCACCTGTGGTGACATGTCTCCACTTAGATGGAGGATGTAGGAATTGTAGTTGACCAAGGGGTGGTGGCGAGGGAACTGCAATGGTTGACTCCATAGTTTCTTCTTGCTGAACAGAGAGCATCTGCTTACGGGGCGGTGGGGGAAATCTCAATTGAGATAACAGAAGCATCAGACGCTCCACAACAAGGGATTGGGGAGATGATGACATGGATTCCACAAAGGAGGTAGATGTGTCGGATTGAGTGGAGTAATGGGACTCGGTGCAAGACGAGGGAGGAGTGTAGAAGATCTTTTCCACTTCATGGAAATCAGGTCAAGACAACACTCTAGGATGTCGGAACATACCTTGTGGAGCAAAGTGTATGCTACGACGACATGGCATGAACTCAAGGACCCAACTTGAGAAGATTGTGTGGAAGTGATACAGATAGTTGAATAAAAGTTAGATGAATAGGTTTGTCACATTGTACATAATCAAACATGACCATGGGAATGTGGACTTCATAGAAAGTATTGAACTGTGTTTGTTTTCCCGCATCACAACCACATTAACCATCCCGCTCACACTGTCTTCCTATCTCCATTATCTTTCACAATGGATTCGAACACTGCCAACACCATTCTCCAAGCCTCAAAGAACAAGATTGAATTCATTATTTGAAACAATGCACTTCTTAGTCATGAGAAGTGATATGACATATAGCATATATACAGCATATGTAGGTGTGGAAACTCACCTGGATAAAATAATATAACCTCTAAAATATCGGATTTGCATCGGATTGACATCGGATTCGTGAGTCCTGACATGAATCCGATGTTTTAGAGGTTAGAAAACTGGTTGTTCAATGGACTGGCTGCAACCAGTTGGCAACCGATAGGTGGACCGTTCAGGACCGGTTACTATCAGTTTCAGTCCGGTTGCCTCGGATTCGGATTAAAAACCGGACCAGACCGGACTTTTTGTTTTACCGGGTATTTGTTACAAGGTATAGTCCAACTTATCTGGGTTGCCGCCTGGGCAGGACATCTCTTCTCTGAGTCCTTACTGCAACTTCATCACCTTCACACGTTGCACCGTTGCAACTGCCCACTCCTCGATCAGCTGCACCTGCTTCACAATACTGTCTGGGTGATGTCCAAATGTACTTGACCCAACTGGTCTTCTGTCCTTGCTGCAGTCGAGACAGCGCATCTTAACTCCAAGTCCTCTCCATGGCACGATTGGTTGAAAGTGCACCATGCAAACAACCCAAAATGCCACAACCTGAGGTGTAAGTTGTTGGCATTCCACAAAGGTGCGTACAGTGATGAGAAGGTGGGTGAGGTGTGGTTATCCGTGGACAAGATGGTGGTTGAGGGAGGCATCTACAATCAGAAGGGACTGGTCACAAAATGGGTTGAGGTGTAGCAAGGAAGTGGGTTTGCATTCTTTAGCCCGAAATTATTGTACATTTGTGATCTGCCAAGGGATACATTACTCATCCTCGATGTGGGCACTGTAGACATGGGCGGCAGTACAACCACATGAGATCGAATTAAAACATATAGGTAACCACATAACCAAGCAAGACCCCCTGACAAGATCATTTTCCTCTCATCATCAGTTGCCCAAAAATTGACCATCATTGACCTCGTAAACAGTCTGTCTGGGAGGACAAGGTGTTGCATGGACTCTCCCTCAGGGCTGACTATACAGACCCCAGCAACAAAAACATCGGATACTCATTCATATCAGACCCTAGGAATTTCTCCCTTCAGGACCTGACTTGGCTGGTGAGGGCCATGGTGGAGGATCATGGCTCCTTTTCCCATTTTCTGTTGAGACAGGATGGAGAGCTGATCTGGAACCAGGCTGCACTCCGAGGCTGGCTGCAGGACTATGCTGAACTCCAGAGACTCTTGCTTCTCTGTGCAGAAATGCTCAGCTGCACACCCAGCAGAGGCACGAAGCTGACCACCATGACCTACTGCAACACTCAGACTCGGTCAACACACAACCTGATGGTGTTTGGACAGCACCTCACACTCCAGTGCCAGTATCCCAAGATGACAGCCCTCACAGGTCAAGAGAAGATTATTCCACACAGGTTGAACACTGTCACCAGCAACATCCTCATCCAGGATCTGACCATCGCCTGCCCTTTTGCACAAGTGGTGGCCAGCATCTGCATCAGGAAAGAAGAGGTGATACGATTGTACAAAGATGTGCTCTGTGTGAACTTTGACAAAAAGTGTACCTCAGACAACCTGTCTGCAGTCATGGCCAAGTATACTCTACCTTGATACAGAGCACAGCAAGTGCTTCAGCCTCTCAATTTGCATTCCAAGTTCTCTAACCACCAACTTTAGAAGCAGTAGCCTTGATGTTCCATGCTAGGATTAAAGTCTCGGCATTGTGAGGTTGAAACAGTCACCATGTTGAACTAGCTATAGAGTTTGTGCTGGTAGATAGTAGCATAGCCATAGCATCATATATGATCCAAGAGTATCTCATATGTTTTGCATGACATCATGATTCTGCAATGAATCAATTGTGATAGTGCCTTGCAAGTCGTTGGCATGTCATGCGATCATGCATAGTGTGTTAAGGGACTAAGGGCGACTAGCCAAGCTTGGGACCAACTCAGGACGACTCTGCAGTCCACTGTGAGTAACCGAGAATGATATTGAAGGTGTAGAACGAAGATACAGTACCTGCAGTCCAATGTGAATAACCAAAGAGTCTCAGAGTGGACTTGCAGGGAGATGTGTGCGCTTCAAGTAAATACTAGCAAACAACTGGCAAGCTACATCAGCCACATCATCAGAAAGTGAAATAGGTGCCACACAAGCAGATCTAGAAAAGTGGTAGGAAGGAAACTTGAATATGGAGAACATCATCAGAGTAAAATCAAGTCAAATAGAGTGCAAAATCACGAAACCTAACACATTGGGGGCTGAATAATTGTTAGTGTACCTTCTTCCACACTCTTTCTTCGCCCATACCAGCACCCTCAATATACCTCCTCAAGAAATGACCAATGCAATGCCATGCTATCTCCCCATCACCACAACCTTGAGTGTTGACAATGTTACAACAACCAAGCCAATGGTGGAGCTAAAGTACTTTTGGAGCCTACCAATGAATGATTCCATGAGCAGTAAGTACAATTTGGCTATCATTAGACAAGTAGTTGATCGCCACTGTCTCAGTCCTCTTCGGCAGATTGAACTGGCAACCTCAAGCTGTATAGTACAGACCCCTATGGGATTTTCATATTGGTCACATGTGAGTACATTTGTTTCATTGACATTATTCATATGCTGAATCATCAACTCTGAACCGCAAAGTCAAGGTGAACGAGTGAGAGACATTGCAGGAGGTCATAGGCAACTGCGAGGTGTTTGCAATGGAACACTGGTTCAGGAATATCAAACACATGCACACAGAGGCCTCTGGGTGTAAGTACTCAATGCTTAAATGTGTTTCTTATTCTAACAAGATGTTTTGGCCAAAGATCTCGCTGTATTTGCACTATCTCAATTGTGCCAAGGATGTGCAGGAGAAACTCCCAAAGTAAGTCATGCATAGACACATAGGGTAGTTCCTAACTGATCATGGGAACATTAGTGTCGCTGGAAATATGAGGCATTTGCTGAGAGCGACGAGAAAGGCTACCTTTATTAACTAAGGTACATTGTGGTGTATCCTATTATTTGCCATTTATGGGAACATAATTGTGGTAGTACCACAGCTGATTGTTGCACTACTCAAAGCGGCAAAAAACACAACCTTACCTTTGCCCTGCGAAAATTGTCAACATCTGTCAAGAGGCAAATGCCTGCATGGTACCATATTGGAGCCCCACCTTCCCAATACCATAAAGGCAAAACAGCATGTCTATGAAATGTGCATAAAGCAATATACATGAGAGACCTTGTATGAATCAACAGGTGACTGTTCCTGTCTTTCGCAATTGTCAGCCATGCTCATTCAAGTCTGCTTTTTGTTTGATTCAAGTTTCCATACAGGCTTTCCGTCACATGTATTTAGTTTGTGTGTTAGTGTCTAAGACCATGTTGATGGGTCGTTCATGTATTAGCTCGTGTCTTGCATCCTCCATCCTAGCTATGTGTACTTCATGTTGTTTGTCATTTGTGTCATTTTACCATTCACATGGGGTAATGTATTAGTAGAAAAGATGCCATGCATGTTGTTTGTGTCCTTTGTGCACTAGTTCATGTTGTTAGTGTACCCCATTTGTGTTGTTGAATGTTCATGTTGTTGAACCATGGACCTCATTTGTGTTATTCATGTTGTTCTACTGTTCATGTAGCACAATGCATTACTTGTGAAGACACCATAAATGTTGTTCATTGCTTCGTCCTTCGGTACCTCCTTCTTGGTGTAGTCCATGGTAACGAGTAGCTACATTCTGTGTATGCTAGATTGTGTCCCAGTCATATTGTTCATGTAGTTCATGTATGCTAGGTTGAGTTAGGGTGTACTAGCTCTACACTCAAAACCTTCGGGTAAATTTCACTACTACATCTTGTAGATAGATTGCTGGGCCTTTATCCTATCACTTTCCTGTCTCAAGTTCTGCCTTGATGTTTGTCACCTTCAGCTCTTTCTTCACAATTTTGATTATTTCCTGCGCCTTCGCCCTTTCATTGAGTATTTCCTTCATACAATATTCACCTTCCTTCATCTCTGCTGTGGTGTTGTACTCCTCCAGACCAATGTACTCGGCATTCTTCTTGAAGAGTGATATTAGGGCTAGCAATAGTTGCTCGTATAGCAACCCTGGTTCTGATATTAGTTTGTGGCCACAACATGCTAATGTAGATAGGACTCTCTTCCCAAGTCTTTCATGAAGTAAGGTAGGCCCAAGACCATCCATGTTACATACCTATCCAACAAAGGATGGATAGCATTGGTGGATACCTTTCCATGCTTGTAATGGTTGTCTGGCATCATCGAGGTGTCGTAGCGGAGCACAAGCTCAGTGAGGTCCATGGAATTATAGCATAGGAAGTGTCCCCCAGATGTCATCCCATCCTGTAGTGAATACACCAACATTGTGGTCGGTACCTGAGGGCTGGATCCTGAGTGGGTGGGAAGGAAGAAGGAGTGGGTGGAAAGGGCACTGAGGAGGGTGTGGTAGTGGGGGTGTGCAGGCGGGCAGAAGAGGGCACTGCATGAATGGTTGAGAATGGCAAGACTCAACGGCTGGGGAGAGCACACAAATGGAGCGCCAGGGGTGGACATGGTAAATGCCTGGGAGGCGCGAATGGGCTAGGAGGAGTGGCAAAAAGTGAACAGGCGAGTGGTTTGCACTGAATGTGGCCCTTCATCATCGCCAATATGGGAGTGCATTAGGCACGTACTAGTAGATCAACCTGAGATTGTCCAGTCCCCAGCTCTCGATGGCATGGGACTCACATCTGTGGGGCAGGGGATAAGGTACGGCATGGGGGATAGGGCATAATAAACACACAGAGTACTGATGTCCATGTTTGATACACATGATTTTGTTGGCCTCTTTGCTAAAAAGTAATGGTTGGTCCTACCCCTTCTTGATCTGACAGTCAAGCTCCTCGTGGTTTGTCCATACTCCACACTACTGGATGAGCAATATGACAAAGTGCAGAAAGCAGGCCTGAGGGCGCAAAATTTGACGTATTGGAAGGTCTGCAAGCAGGACCTTCAGATCATCTTCATGCAAGTGGAGCACATTCACGAGATGGGCAAGCTTGTGAAGTATGTACTTCAGTTTCTCATCTCAGGTTTGACCCTGATGTGTTCCTCCCTTCCAGATTTCTCTCCCACCCTAAGGCACCCAAGTTTACATGCCTGATAGTGGACGAACACCATGACAAGGCGATCTGTCCTAGGGACAGATTGCCAACTTGGGAAGCTCTGACAATGTGGGCCTTGAAGTCTAAAATGGCCCTGATCCTTGTTTCTAGGATGGCCCCTCCTTCCTTGCAAGAGCACTTCCTGAAGAGCTTATACCTAAATGTAAGGCATACTGTTTTCATCTGTGACACGACCGACCACCCAAAATTCAACTGCACACCCTCGACATCAACCCCTTTGGAGGGGGGCAGACATTGGTCCATTTGGTATTGGCCCTCTTGGGTAGGCTGCCATCAGAAGAATGAATGCTGGTGTATTTCAGCAGTTGTGAGGAGGCAGAGTCCTTTGGAAAAGAACAAAATTTCACTGTCTATCACAGCAAGCTTCAAGGGGGGAAGACAGAAAAGTGGAAAAACCTGGACTTGTGGGACGGGGGGCATGAAGGTTATGTCCTGTATGTCAGCCTAATTTCGCGCCCTCAGGCCTGCTTTCTGCGCTTTGTCATATTGCTCATCTAGCAATCTAGCAGTGCAGAGTAAGGGCAAACCACGAGGAGCTTGACTGTCGGATCAAGAAGGGGTGGGACCAACAGTACTCTATGATGAGCAACACTCTCTTGACCCACCACTGGATGAGGCAGATCAGTATGCATATCTGTTTGGTGACATCTTCGAGCAAGGCAACCTCCCTTGTGTGTCACATGTGCACATATACAGCTCCATGTGGCACAGAATCTGAAAGCAGGCTCAATTCGACTATTCACAGCTTGGTGTTGCCACATGCATCCTATTTGGAGCTACTACGAAAACTGAAACTACCAAACCACAATTTTTACAACGTAAGGAACACTGCATCAATGGACTTTCTCATCAGCGCTCTGCCAACACCTTGCTTGGTGAAGACTAGCCACAAGCCCTCTGGATTGAACAGATGTTTGAAGTAAATGTCTATCATCTCAGACTGGAAAACAGAAACAGGAGGGGAGTTGCACTGACTGACTCACCATTGCCTATGACTGAAATCAAATAATATGATTGCAGGACTATGACATCATAGTAAAGGTCTGCAAGCAACTTACTCATCCCACTGTCATAGACCCTAGGTGTGACACCCTGAACTCTTTACATCTTCCACACTTGTCAGGTCATATCTAACATCCTGAAATGGATGACATATCCCATCACCTTCAGAGGATCAAACTACTGTGGAAACAGCACCTTCCACAACTCATTGTGGACAAGACTGTGGATCCTTATCATGTCTATCTAGTTCATGTCCATGCTCATCGAAGCATTGCTCAACTATGCTCACACCAGTTCTAGGAGGGTCATAATATGCAAGTTGATTACTCCTTATTTTCTCTCTCCCTTGATCTCCTTCATGATAGTGTGCCCTTCCTCAACTCACCTTGCCTAGCCTGATGGCTAACAAACTCCTCATTGACACTAACTTCTGGCCCATGCCCCTGACACCAGGCACCCTCTCATGGGATCTATTCCAGCACAAGAACTCACATGCAGAAAGCCACACATGCAGGTCAGTCCTGGGCGATGACAACCAATTTTTCGCTGTGATTTGATAGTACTGTCAAATTGTGGTGAATCTTGCCATGGTCATACTCATATGTTTGCCTACAGCAATCAATAGCACACTTCATCATACTCGATGCTGTTGAACACCCATCTGCAGTAATCAGACCTCTCAATCAAATGAGCTCAAAAGCCCCCATACATTTACAACAACAGACTTCTAACCTATGTCTTCGAGGTTGCCATAAAGGTCTATATAGAGGATGTCAAGAACCTCATCCAAGTAGCTCATCAGGGAAAATTTTAAGGGCAGATATTCCTTGGTATATATGATCAACTATATATCATTGTAATATGTATAGATATAGGTATATATTCTCTGATAATTTACAAATCACAATGACATTGGCTAGATAATATCATATGGGCAGATATTCTACTATTGACAATCCTCATATCAGTTTGCTATTGCTCTGATAATATATATCATTTACTGATCATATAGTATTCATTATGATGACTTGATGATCATTTGAATGTCAGCCTGATATAATCTGATATAGTATGACAATATATATCTTTGACACATTAGAGAACTATT
>JBBPQS010000749.1:0-10117 GCA_038092635.1 Xerocomus ferrugineus | reverse complement strand
GATTCTTGAGCAAGCAGATAAATGATTCTCACACAGTTGTTTCGAAGCTGTTGAAACGGTTGTGACTGAGGCTAGTTGGATTGAAACCAACGCCCCGAGGACACGTTATCTAACAAGAAAATTTATCGAAAGGCATCTGCCTGTATTCTCTGAACCGGGTATTAGGAAAATATACTCGAAGATCGAGTGACCTATGTGCCTGGTAACCGTTAAGTTACGGACCAATATAACTTTAAGTCCCATGCAGCCTCGCTGAGTACAGAACGTCATCCAAGCCATCTTGCCACTGTGACAACCACACTTGAACTTGACGAGCCTGGTGTTCTTGCATAACTAGGGTGCAGTGCGCACCGCTTGACGCGTGTCTGCCGCATTCCTGCTGTAAGCCATCTTCACAACCGTATACTCCGTTTGAACTTTCATCGCGATATTTTCACCATACGTCTATCCGCCCTCGAACCATTGTCGACAAGATCATCCCCTAGTCTTGCTATTGACAGCGTCATGGCTCAAGTCGCAACCATGGACTCTGTTACAGTCATTGCTCCTGCCTCATACACATTTGATCCCCACAACCAGGTGGATGCACTCATTTCAGAAGCCGCCACCATGCGACAAGACATACAGGAAGCAGCAGCGCGTCGCACATACCTCAAAAAGGTACTGGCCATGTTACATTCAGAGAGTGATACACTTTTGAGGGAGGACGCTGAGCCTGCGATGGACGCCCTCCTCGTACTCGTCAGCCGTATCGAAGCACTGCATCAACTCGTGCAAGATCAAAAGGTGTCCGCCTTGACGACCTATCGCGATCCTTCGTCGGCGTTTGCAGAAATCCAAGCCCGTGCGCCGCTCGTGAATGCATGCAAATCGCAAAGTCGAATCGTGTTTGATCACTTTCGATCGTTGAGCGAGAAAGCAAGGAAATTGAAACAACAATTCACCAAGGTGCGCCTTGCAGGTCCATACGCGAGTTTTTGATACTCACCATGTCTTTCCTCCGGACAATGTTCAGCTTGCGATAAACTTTACATTTCAGATTACCTTGACACAGGAGCGTATGGAAGACCTCCAGAACATGATGCGAATCGCGGAGACACTGCGAGATGGTGTAGAACGTCAACGCGAGAGTTGGCAGTAAGTGCAACATGTTTTCGACTTGCCTCCCTCTCTGAATGTCTATCCCGCAGAGGGCAAAAAGCGATGGCTGAGATACACATTCAGCAGGCCAGAGAAACCATTCGATCTGCAGAAGAAAAACGTGACAGTATGGAAACTGCTCGGGTACGCCTTTCACTGCGTTTAATGTCGTTCCTAGTATAAAATGCATTTTTCATCAGCTCGCACGGGACATCTTCATATTTGGTCTTTGGGAGGACTTTGATTTGTCTGACTTGAATAAGGAAATCGAAGATGCCGAGCGAATGATTTCAAGCGCCGAACAGAATGCATGCGCATGCGAGCAAAGCATTCAGCGGGCCATTGGCGCATTGGAACGCATCAGCGGCGAAATTGCGAGTCTTGGCACATTTGGAGATGTGGTCCACGAAGAAGAGGCGATCCTCCAGGAGAGCGTGAGACATGGACAAACACTTCGCACACGTACGATCGATCTGACGAACGCCTCCCTGGATGTCTCTCTCTTTGTTGGGAAGCTTTCTGCAAGCGAGACCCTTGCCATGCACTACACTGCACAGGAATTCGCTCGGAGTGTACTGAGCTTTGGGAAGCTGATGGTATCGGAGCAGAAGTTAAACGAGTTGGTGGTGCAGCGTGATCCAGGGGCATTGCAGGAGACCCTGGATATGATTGCCCAGAGTGACGGTGAGAACAGTCGGCGGTCGAGGATATGATGTACTAAGATACGATGGCCGATGTTCTGGACATGGAGAGTCTTCCCTTGGTAGCATTACATGCATATTTCAATATCGAACGTTTTGGACCACGAATTCCCTTGCTGTTGGTAAGAAGCTTGGCACTATAGACTTGTGTTGGGAAAACTTGAGAGGCACTCCGAGTCATCGACTCGCCTGACAAGTTCCATTAGTCTGGTGACCGGCGCGGTTGCCACGATCCTGCGGATGAGGCAAACCGTCGATAGACTCTCGGCGCCATTCGGAAGCGCTCAACTGTGTTCATCCCTTCTGTCGCGCCCACCTCACGCCTACCAAGTTCGTCGGAAGGAGTTCGAGGACACCATCTGCAAAGACTTGGTCACTGGCTAATGGGAAGTCACGCAGTCGGAAAATTTGACGTGACGTTTTGCTGATGCTGTCATGCGTCTCTCTCTTTGTCTAGCAGTACAGGTATTCGCTAGATCCTACCTCCTTGTTCGCACCACCCACGGTAGACCAGAAAACCGCTGCAATACGCACTTCGAGGCCAGGAATCATATTTGAGACTTGCGATTCATCGATATCATCTACTAATTACACCAGTGATTATTCTTCCATTTGTCCTGGATATGGTTTCACCGATTTATGAGGTCGTAATGAAGGTGTTTTCAATATGAAGAGACACAAGTAGGATCCCAGGGACCAAACGTCCACCGGGCCCACCGAACCTGAATAGCAGCTCCAATACTAGGTTGTGTTCCTTCGACAATCACTGAAAGGCAAGGCTGTAGAGAGAAACCTCTGCTGTCCTAGAGCGGCGCGCGACGTAAGGTATTTCCGAATGACGTCACTTGTCCTTCCTGTCCTTGTCAGCCGCTCGTACTGTACTATATAATCCGGGACCAGCTCTTCTGGTCGCCCACTCACTCCTTCACAGCATACTCGACAATCTACTACCAACAATGTTCAAGTCTTTCTCTCTTCTTCTCGCCGTCACTGCCGCCTCCCTCGTCAGCGTCGCCACTGCCGCACCCAATACACTCGAGGCGCGTCAAAATGAATATTGCGGCGAAACCATGTATTGCTGCCCAACCAACGTGAGACCTCGTTCTTCATCCACTAGCACTCATGTTCATCATTTTACTCACAGCAATTTGGCCCGAATTGCAAGGTGAACTGGGACGCGACACAGTGCGGAAAGGATGGGCGGTATGCTATGTGCTGCGCCGGAAATAACGTGAGTGGATGAATCCTTGAGTGGATACGATTTCTGGAGAGCTGATCGTTTGTTCAGTGCGAACAGGTGTCTGCTAGTGAGGCCGTGCCATGAGATACCGGATACCTTTACTAGGCTGTCACGGTACTAGCGCGTTGTTTGGAGATATGTGGATGGGGCACTGGTAACCCGATGGGAATGTAATTCTGTACATGACTGTCGAATCGAGGCCAACGCAACAGTCGAGGACAATAGGACCGATGAACATATGAACAAGATCATCTATTTGGACTCGGTCGTCAAGTTTTCGACGCGGAGTCAGTACGTACTGCCGCATTGCTGACAGTTAGAGCATGACCCGGTGGCAAGGTGATGTGATTTATAGTGTGTAGGGCGTTCATTATGCTTAGACCCCTGGATGCTGGCACGTCCGTGTCAGACCCTCAAGGGTCCAGGAATTGGCAGTCGTGCCATCCGATACTTTCTACAAGAAGATCCTCACTCTGGAAGGCACCTCACATGCAGGAACTTTCATTTCTGACAGCGATTCGCGACTGTGAAGACGTCAGCGCGCTTCCCTCCTTCAAGGACTCGATTTTTCATTGACGACGTCACCTTTGTTTCATCACGAAAGACGTCAAAATCAAAGGCGAAACCAACATCGACGGCGAGCTCTGACCGACCCTAGGCTGTCAAACCCATTCTACACCTCTTCACGTCGGAATCGACTCCGTGGCCGAACTGGCTGGGGTCGAAATAGCGAGCCAAGGTATGCACGTTGTGTCTCGAGGATATCGACAGGTTGCGAGAATTTGCATGTGAGTATCAGACATGAATCTACATTCAACTCGTATTCGCAGGTAGACTCGAACTATCCGACGACTCGGAGATCATCACACCCAAATTTCGACTTGACCTCGATACTGAATTCGCCGCCGAGCCCAGTGTGACTACCGGTCCCATACCAAACTTGTTCTTGCCCCTTGAGCAACCTAGCTGTCGTGGTTCCGATCTGAAGTTTGTAGGTACCAGTTAACCCCAGCACCCCATGGTTGCTTTCAAAGTGACCACGACCGTTGTTGGTGGATTTGCCATTTCCAGCGGCGATATGCTTCAAAGTGGAATCTCCTCCCCAAGCTTCCTCAAAAGCGAAAATGAAATAGGCGTCGATGGTCTTGCCATTGGCCTCGACCGAGAGCTTGCCGGCATTATCTTCTGTAGCAGTCAAGTGCCCGCTTGAAAATGAACTGGCGGCGCGACGGTAGAGATGTGCTTACTATGATCAGCCATGATAGTGGGCGTTGAAGTACTTCAGACGGATAATAGTCAGGTCAAAGCCTGCGTTGAATGTCGGACACGATTCAGTCCGCTGTGAGTAGCTTGGAGTGATATCCTACCTCTGGGATTGCTATCGATGGACGGGAGAAAAAGTCGGTGGATGAGTTTCTTATAGACCATTTCTGCCCCTGTATCCGATCCTAATGAAGTATGTCTTAGGGCAGGGCGCGAACGATGATCAGTAGCGGTGCTTTGGGACAAATTGTTTCAACTCGTTCATGCTGAGAGGGCGACTGCGTCCTGATTCCGAACGTCGTGGAACATACGTGAGGCACCTAGGTAGCGATGTCACGCATCAACGGAACGCCGCTATTGACAACTTCCCTGATGATGGACTGGTCAAGCTATCAGTACGGGCGTCCGACTTTCCACATGGATCGAACCTTTTCTGAATCAAATTCAACGGTGAGATCAGTATTAGCCTTTACTGATCGTTTGAGATACATCCGCAATCAGCCGCCTAGATAATCACACGGAAATCAGGGATACACTCATCTATGTTTATGAAAGGAACCGTCGGCTCGAGGAATTGGAACCATTTTTCCCAAGGCTTTCTCTCGTTGGTTTCCTCAGTTTGCCGACCAATAGGCAATTTGAAGGTTGGTGCTACTTCCAGTTATTGTTATTTTGGTCGAGATCATCGGTGCATAATAAGAATGACGATTCATTGCGGAAGCTCGGACCCGGACCGGTCGGGCGCTCCGCTTTGAAGCGGGGAAATGCGATTCGACGATGCAACGTTTGAAATAGTTCCTGTAATGTAGATGTTCAACATGGATCTTAGAAGCCAGTCACGGGTTACCAAAGAGGCAGCCCCTGCCTGCACGAGGCGTCGCAGATTCCCGGCGGTTTTGAGATATGGGTCGATTCCCTGGCCACCCGTACGTCCAATTCGCCCTTCGAGGGCTATAAAATAGATAACTCCCTGCGCAAGCTTGCTACACAAAGCTTTATAACTCACCCCATAACCCACTTATCGATGCCATCTACTAAGCCTACAAGCGGCCGTTTTAAAATCGTCTCCCTTGAGGACGAGTCTAAACCCACCAGCATGCCTAACGGAGACGGTAGAGGCTTCCCGACTGTTCGCCTCAACGACAACGTCCAAGTTGTACGACGATTTCGTGTTTTTATCCCAGATGCAACACGAGTGACTCACCTCGTCGGTGGCAGTGGAACCTCACGCAGCAGGGTAATGACCCCATTTATCAGCTCTCCCTTGGCGACTATAAGTTCACCGGGGTGATCGAAGACAAGGTCACCGTCAGCAATTTCGATGCATACGATGTGAAATGGGCCATCGACTACGTTGAAAACTATGATGCATACACGTGAGTGGAACTCACCCGATATCCGAGTGTCACTGCTCACCCATGGACTGATCAGCATTAAAAAGAACGGCACGAGCAAGGGATGGACAGTCCCTGATGACCTCACTTCCGGATCTGAGGCAATTGCGTTCCTGTCCCACATTGCGCTTTACTGATTCACGTCATAGATTGAACATCGGAATATCCGTACCACATTCTCTCTTCCCCCTCAGTACTCAAAGAGTCAATTGTTTCGATTCATCAAACAGTAGCTGCCTGGATAATGATGTAGATATCACGTTACTACTGTGAGTGTGCCAACTCAAGTCCCCGAGCAAAACGATGCGAACAGATGACAAAAGAAAACGGACATAGAGCAGCAGGAGGCAAACAGAGTGAACTTTTACGTGCTAGGCATTCCGACATGAACAGTGGTTTTCTACTATTTCGTGCTGATGCATTCGTTGATATGAGTGCCTCGTAGAGACGAAATCAACGCTGAGATGAGATGGTGTAGTGAGGTCTGAGAAGATGTGGCAGCGCATCTGTTGAAGAATGCCTTGCCTCCTCTCCGCCAGGTCGTGACATGTCCTTTAGCATTATAATTACTCTATATCACAAAAAGAGAGACAAACGGAAAACAAACCAACGAGGGTTCTCAACGAAGGACATTCAAAACACGCATAAATAAAATTCGACAATAGTCATCGTCAGTCAAAAAAATCAGGAGACAAGAAACAGATTATAAAAGGAAAGGCACGCGACCGCTTACTATAGTGCAGACGCGGCAGACGACATATGTAGGGAATAAACACGTCAACGAACGACTCGGGTTACACCATATCAAATTGGAGGGTATAACACGTCTTGAAGTGACAAGGAGCGGCGCGTGATCAATAAGGCAAGAACGAAACATCGTCCAGCGTCCATGCTTACTCGTTCGCGACCTGGCAAGGGCGTGAGCAATCGTAACACATGTATGCACACAACACGTGGAAGAACACGTACCCTCAAAACACGGTTCCCCTGGCTGTAATCGGTATCATCTTGGTAACTCATCCGGTTATCTTCACTCTTCAACGCAGTCACCGAACCCAAATCACCATACTCCTCGTTGTGCTCAGACTGGTGTCCAAGAGACGGGGAGGGTAAAGTCGCCTCGTATGGGTTCGGAAGCGTCGTCGTCGACGGCGGCATCACCTGCGGTGGGTATCCAGCAAATGGATCCGGAGAAAGGGAATCATGCCGCTGGGGGTAGTACGAGTCGACGATCGGATAGCTCGGTTGGAGCGTCGCTGGGTGGCTGCTCACCGAGCCAAACTGCGACCGTCCGCTCATATGGGTATTCTGCGTGGTATCCGAGGGTTTACGGGTCACATAGGCACCCGCGTTGTTGATGTTGGTATTGTTTGGGGATGGGTATGGACCCGTGCTGGGTCCGGCGAGACCGACCGCTTCGAGCACGTCTTGGTTTGTACCGCGTGGGCTGCGAAGCGTACCGCCGCTGCCCTGCATTTCGTGTGGTTGAGGACCGGCAAAGGCGTGATACGGTGCACGACTACTGGGCTCGCGAGCGAGACCCCTGGCACCTACGCCTGCAATGCCCGGCGCGCCCGGCTCGCTCTCCTTTCGGCTCCTCGACCGATCAACGGCCGCTGCCGCTGCCAGAGAAGCCGCACCCGCGGCGTACGGATCATACTGGGACATCTCGGTCATGCCATACGTGTCGTTGGGCTGCATCGGCGGTAGCTGATACGTGCCGTGGCTATCTCCAGAATAGCCATACCCGCCACCGCCACCACCACCGCCCGTGTTGTTGTACGAGAAATCTTCCAAGGGTGAACGGGACGAGGCGGCAGCCTCTGCGGCCGCTTGGGCGACGTCCCTGTCGAATTGCTGGGCGCGACGCCGCCGAACGCAATTGACGATGAGTGCAATGGCAAGACCGACGACGACGAGGCCGACGACGGTGAACACGCCAGCAACGGCGCCCGTGTTACTAAAGAACCTACGGGAGCAAACAAAGTGAGTGGAGGTCTCACCCTGAACGTGCAGTGAGCGGCCAAGGGGCGCGTAAACGGCGAGAAAGAAGAAACAGAGAACGAGAAAAAGAAGCCCGCAAGACAGACAGTGTACTCACGAATTTGAAGAGGAACTGGTTTGCGAGGTAGAGGGGGCGGTCACGGTTGGAGTGATGACCTGTGTGATCGTCTCGACCGTCCCTCCAGATGAGAAGACGGTTTGGGATGTCGATAGCGCCGCTGTCGTTGAGGACGAAGACTGGCCAGATGTTGTCGTTGCGGAAGTGACCGATGAGGACGCAGAGGTAGACGAGGACGAAGACGTCGCGGCATTCGTGGTCGAAGTCGTGGGAGAGGCAGAGGTGGCCGCAGGGGTTGTTGAGGCGCTTGACCTAGCAACGAGGAAGACTGAATATGACAAATTTGTGAACCAGCAAGTGGGACTTACGGAGCACCAGTTTGTGAGGGCGCTATGGGATGGTGAGTGATCTCAATGGGGGGAAAATGCGATACACACCTGATTGGGTCGAGTGACTGGACATGATAAAGATCTACCTTGAGACGTATGTCAAAGCCAGCCTCGAGCTGAGAACTGAGCTCAAGGACGGGTACAATGAGAACTTTTGAACAGCGGAGGGCTCGTTGGCAGGAGGACTGCCAACGTTTTTTTTGGTTGATTCAATTAGCGTGTAACGACTCTGATTACATAATTGTATGCCGAGCTTCATTTCCGCCGCATTTGCTCCTCCTCCTCCTCCTCCTCGTCCACGCCTAATTCATCACCGGCCTCGCCATCCAGTCGCGATTTCAGCCCCTTCATTTTGCGTGTCTGTAACTTGCCCAAATCTTGCTTCGCCACGTGCACCCGGCCTCTTACATCGCCCATCTCGTCGACCTCGACGTTTCGTTTCCGCTTCCCAAGTCCCTTCTCCACGTCCTGTTTCTTCAACTTGGGCCGCCTCATCGCCGCCTTCCACATCTCGGGATCCGCCTCTTGCCACCTTCGTAGCGTCAGATCGAGCGAGGGCCCCATTTCGGTCAGCTGTGCCCGTGGTATACGCGTTCCCGATCTCGTCTGCGTCACGGTGTACGTCCGCACATGTACCTTGGGTAGACACCCTGGATCCGCCTGTCCTGTGACTCCCGTTCCATGTGCATCCGTCGACGGTGCCACCGTTACACTGATCACGTGCTCCAACCCAGCGAGGCAGATCCCGTCGACTTGTTCCCCGTTGAAAAGGTCTATGAGGAGAGATTTGAGCTGCACGTATCGTGGATGTGTATCAAACAGCTCCGAGGCAAAGTGCATCATCGGTTTATGTCCTGGCGTCGATTTTGGTGTCTATCTCATGTATTAGCATCGTATTATCATTGAGAGCAAGAGACCCACCTTGAATGCAGACATGCTCACGAACCGTTCCACCCCCACTTCACACATATCCAACACCCGCCCATCGTATGTCCGCACGATCACCATCCCATCTCGTCTCTTCTTAGTCGACTGCCCGACCACGAACATCGATGCATCGTTTTTCTGCGCCCAAAACTCCACAGAGGACGCATCCTCAAACGGCCGAATCATATTCTTTTTCGAAAACGCGATCGCGTGCGGTTTTTTGAGTGCCATCTGTCAAGAGGGAGTGAGCGCACCGCGTCCTTGCCATCCTAGTTGAGACGAACAAGTTCTTTCATGGCGCTTTGCACGACATCTCCTGCGTGCGTCCCCCTCACGAACACGGCCGTCCTGACATCCTCCACCTCCTTTGGCTCTCTCGCCTCCAAGGCCCGCTTGGACCGCGCATTCCGTGGTTTTCTAAATCGTCACCTCATCGTAAAGGCGTTAGTCTCCTTGAGCATTAAAAACCACTCACATCGTGCGCAACATGGTTCCAATAACAGTACACCCATATCACTTTTTTTTCCGGGGATATGATTTGGACGTGTTTGGTCCATCTAAATCAAGTCACGCCCCTGTCAATTGGTCCCAGCTGAGCGGAGCAACGTTGGTTAGTTTCCTGATGCTCATGCACTTATGTGTTATCAAATCAGAGACATGGTCTGGCGACCCCATAGACGGCTGCTCACCAGACTATCAGAGACTCGTCACTCATGGAACACTTTTCGGATTCCCCGACGAGTCGGCGCTCATCGTCGCAATCAAGCCAAGCGCTGTGGCTGTGACCATCAGGTTTTGTAACGTGGTTATGAGTCTGACCGCACTGAAAAAAACACCAGTGAGTCTCCAGGAATCATACCTGAGGTCGTATTTGTAAAGATTATGGCAATACTGGAGGCACGACGGCTGTCAAGCGGCAGCGTTCTCAGTCGTCGTGCGGGAACAACGGACTAAATATATTCACCTGTCAAGCGGCAGCGTTCTGCGCTTGATCAGCGTGT
>JBBPQS010000748.1:0-10119 GCA_038092635.1 Xerocomus ferrugineus | reverse complement strand
CCTAAGCGGAATTGGTCGGAGTGAGACGAGAGTGACAGGAGTTTAATCAAGTCGATATTCGAACTAAGGTAAATACATTGGAGTACTCGAGTTTATATATGGAGTCCGGGGTATCGTAGAGTAAGCGGAAGCGCAGTCCGCAGGTCAGGTCCGGAGTAAGTACTATGGAAGACTGTGTAACTGCGTAGCGTAACTAGATGTAGTCTAGTGTAAGAATGAAATGGAGAAGTGTTAAAGGGGATAGAGTGTCGGATATACAAGTCCGATCGCCCGTGACTATGTCTTGGGCGAGAACGCTCCAGAGTTGGTGAGGAGTTACTCCGGAGGTTCAGAGTTGGACTTGGCGAAAAGTGATGGATATGACAATATGACCGTGCACCACAAGAGGAGGAGGATAAGGGTGAGAGTGGCGTAGATGGCAATGAAGGTGATGGAGGTGGTGTTCATGGTAGGAGATAGAATTTGATGATGAGGGTGATGAGTAGGATGAGGTCGAGACCAAGAGTGATGAGAGCGTTTGTATCCATTGTATCGCCTTTTATCTCTTCTCCCTTCTTATCTTCTTATCGTGAGAAGATAGTTGTGATTAGATCACATGTTTTGGAAATGGTGATAGGGCGATCATATGCCTGAGTTTGCCGAAGCGGTCACATGTAAGATTCTTGGTAAAGATATCCGCCTTCTGTTCCCTTGTCCCAATATAGAATGGTTCAATCAAACCTTCTTGGACACATTCCCTGATGAAATGATAAGGGATTTCAATGTGTTTTGTGCGTCCTTCTTGGGCTGGATTGGAAGATAGGAAGATGGCTCCTTGATTATCCACGTAGAGGTGGAAGGGTGGTAGATCATGTCGAATTTCCTTGAAGAGCGACTTGATCCAGATGAGCTGTTTCACAGCCTCAGTCATTCCCACGTATTCAGCTTCCGTTGATGACAACGTAACCTTCCATTGTCGTCTGGATAGCCATGAGACTATCCCATCAGCCAGGAATATACAATATCCGGTAGTAGATCGCCGTGTGTCGATGTCACCTGCCCAATCAGTGTCACTATATGCAAGGAAACCCGATTGGTTGTTTCCTTGATAAGATAAGCATAGATCTCTGGTGCTAGCCAGGTATCGCACAATGTATAGTACTTTGTTGAGATGTTCTTCAGTCGGATTGGCTGAGAACTGTGACATTTTGATCACTGAAAAAGCAAGGTCCGGTCTTGTTCCAAGCATGATGTATAACAATGATCCAATGACCAATTGATAACGACTTCGAAGTGTGGCATTGGATTCCTTTGTCGATGATTCTGGATTATAGCCAGAGGGAAGATGAACATATGCTGGTTTGCAGTTCTGCAATTCAAATCGTTCAACGACTTTCTCAGCATATTTGATTTGATCTAATCTCAGAGTTCGCTTTGATCGATCTCTGGTAATCCGCATTCCCAGGTATTCAGCTGCTTGTCCAAGATCTCGACTTTCCCATTTGGTCATGAATTCTTTCTTCTTCTGGAGGATAAGTAACTTGTTGTTTCCCATAAAGAGGGCATCGTCAACATATATCAAGATGATGATTATGTCTTTTCCTTTGAAGAAGACATATACTCCGGCATTGGAGTGGATTCTGTTAAATCCCATTTCTAGAAGGGATTTGTGTAAGGCCTTATTCCATTGAAGGGTGGCCTGTTTTAAGCCATAGAGGGCTTTTCTCAATCTACAAACCTTTGTCTCATTACCTTTCTGTATGAAACCTTCCGGTTGTGTCAAGTAGATCTCTTTGTCAAGATCGCTGAAGAGAAAGGCAGTCTTCACATCTAGTGCCTCTATTTCCCAATCTTCGAGTGCAGCTAGAGCAAGTAACAGTCGAACTGTTTCAAATCTTGCAACCGGAGAAAAGGTCTCCTCAAAGTCTATTCCAAAGACTTGAGTGAATCCCTTAGCGACAAAGTATGCCTTGGTTCGTCCATCGCTTTTCTTGACAAATACCCATCTCCCTGTGATGGGTTTACGACCTGGAGGAAGATCTGTAAGATCCCAAACTTTGCGTTCTTTCATAGATCGCATTTCCTCATCACAAGCCTTTAGCCATTGTGATTGTTGGATCTTTGGCAGTTTAAATATATCTTTATATTGTCTCGGTACATCAAATACCGGTGCTGCCATAGACATTAGTGCTTTCATAAAGTGAGCACTCATTTCAAGTACTCCTTGTTCCATTTCTCCTACATCCTGATCTTCTCCTATTCTCAGTAATCATTGTTCGATTCGTACTGGTGGTAGATCTCCATATATATTGTCTTGTAAGACTCTCTGTTGTCTGACTCTTTGTGTTCATCTAGGTAGAGCTGCAGACATAGCAGGTGGAGGTTGTTTACGAGGTCTAGCAGGAGTAGATGGTCCGGGAGGAGGTGTTAGAGGAGGACTTGGTGAGGGTGAATTATCTGGTCGTTGTACCAGATGAGGATCTTGATTGGATAACAGATCTAATGGTGGATGGAAAGTAGGTCCCATCTCTTGAGGAGAAGATCGTTGAGCATCCTCTTGATCAGATTCCTCTTGGTCTTGAACATCCATGTTGTCATTGTCATCTTCTGGGATTTGTACAAGGTCTGGTTTGTTTTGCTCCTCAGAACATTTCGGGAAGGAGAACTCATTAAAGGTTGCACTGTCTGCAACAACTATCTTTCGATCTAGGGTATCATAGAAACGATAACCCTTAGTGCCTTGAGGAAAACCTATAAAGATCATCTCTTTGGCTTTAGGCAACAGCTTATCTTTGCGATCTTCTTTGTGTAAGAAGACATAAGCTCGGCAGCCAAAAATCTTAAAACCGGATACATCCAGCTTTCCTGTGCTTGGGTCCCAATGAGATATAGGGGTTGCCCATTTCAATCTTCGCATCGGTTGTCGATTGTAGATGTGAACAGCAGTTTCCATTGCATCTTGCCAGAAGTGTTTAGGTAAACATGCATGATGCATCATTGCATTAACTTTGTCCAGCAGAGTCCGATTGAATCATTCTGCACATCCATTCTGTTGTGGTTCTCTGGCGATGGATAATTGATGTTTTATCTCTCTCGAAGTGAGGAATGATTGGAATTCATTTCCTAAGTATTCTCCCCCTCGGTCTGAACGCAGAGAGACTAGGGAGGACCCAGTCGACCACTCGGCCATTGCCAGGTATGCTTTGAAAGCAGTAAAGGCGTCAGACTTTCGTTTAAGGAAAGCAATACATGCATAGGAACTGCAATCATCAATAAAAGTGATGATATACTTGTTCTGATTGCGAGATAGGATAGGCATCTCCAGAAGATCAGTGTGAACCAGGGATAAAACCACAGGAGCACGAGTTTGAGATTCTGGGTGAGAAACTTGTGTGTGTTTCCCCAAAGCACATCCACGACAAAGTGGATTGTTAGAAGATATCGTCTGGATAGGTATTCCTAAGCAGAATTTGTGGGCATTACGTATCACATTATGTGATGCGTGTCCAAAATGATAATGCCATAAGCGCATTGAGTCAACTTCCTGCAAAGACATGGTTGACCCGACCATTGGTTTAATCTGGGATGACTGAAACCAGTGAAGGCCACCTCTTAGTGAAAGGGCATGTGCCCGCAACACTTCAAGGCCATGTTTGTTCCGAATAATTGTAGCTTGTTCGGACATCTCAGCACGACAGCCTAATTTGGTAAGTGCTGGTAATGACATCAGTCGATGTGGTGAGTCTGGAGAATACCAGACATCGCGTAATATAAGGGGAGGTTTCTCCCCATGTCTAATGATGATGTGACCTGGTCCGGTCATCTTCATGGTAGTGCCATTTGCGACTTCACAATTCTTCTCCCCATGGTTTAGAGATATGAAATCTCCGAGATAAGGGGTGATGTGGTGAGTGGCACCACTATCTATCATCCAATGATCTCAGGTTGAATGTCGTCCGATCTCTGATCTTGCTGATCCAGCAAAGTACAGGTAAGTAGAATCGTATTCCAAGTCAAAGTCGCCAGTTTCTCCATCATATGGGTCATTACTCCAGAAAATAAAATCCCTGCTATCCAATCCTTTCTTCCAAGTGCCATTTTTATCTCGACGATCATCTTCATACAAGTCGTCGGTAAAGCCTTTTGGCTTTTGTAATGGTTCCTCAGCGAGAAGCTGGTCGGGTAGAAACTTGGAAGTCAGATGGAAAGGAACCAAAACAATGATCTAAATGACAGTTGGATGAGCATTCTTCATAATGAAAGGAATGTCCTGGCCATGGTGCTGTTTGAGAGTCTGAAACAACCATGCCATCATCTGTCATAGCAGGATTGAGTCCATCATTGTACCAGCTATTGTAGACTGGTTCGTCTTCTTGAGTAAGTGGAGGAATATTTCCTTGATCAAGGATGGTTTCTTCCTCAATGCTTGCAAGCATTGGTTGGTTGTAGGCATCTGTATCATCTCGAGAGATGACCATAGAGGCTAAATCTACAGTACCATCATCGTCACCATCATAGGCATCTTCGGGATCACCCATATAGTGAGCTCGAGGTCTCACCTTCCCCTTACCTTTGGGTTTCTTATCCTTCTGCCTCATGCGCCTTTCATATGCTTTAGCATTTCCGTTCTTGGGTCTAGGTCTCCCCTGAGTAGGTCCAGAGGGTGGTCTGTTTGTCAACCAGCACCGATCAGTGGTGTGATTGGTCTTCCCACATTTGTTACATTTCATATTTGTGGGACCATTCCGAATAGTATTCGTTTGGAAGGCCTCAGCATTGGGAGTATTCCCAATCCGGTGAACAAGAGATATGGAAGCATTGTGTCCCCCACGAGTTCCTTTTTGGAGTTGATTCTCCTGAAGGATGTTGGAGATTACAACATCAGGAGTGAATTTCTCCTTCTTCATGGTGTGGACTATAGTAGAAGTCATGGCAGAGTAGGATTGGGGAAGAGCGTTAAGGATGATCATTGCAGAGATGGATTGATCAAGAGTGAGACTGGATGATGTGGCACGATGGAAGAGTCCTTGAACATCAGAGAGTTGGATGGATATATCACGATCTGGATGGAATCTGAAGTGTAGGATTTCTTGGAAGATAGAGAAAAAACTAGCAACACCAGTGGGACGATAGAGATCTCTCAGTTTGTCCCATAAGTCTTTCGCCATAGAGTGTGTCTCAGTCCCTCCAGAGGGATCAGTCTCTATGCGATTCCTTACAGGCATAAGGTAGTGTTGCCGCAGCTTGGACTTATTGCCGACTTGAGCTGTAGCCGAGTCAGTGGCTGTGGTGCGCTTGGCCGAGCCATCGGGTACATTGCGCCGTGGCTCAGGAGCACCAGCTAAAGCTGCTTAGTCGACTCGAAGTCGACTTGAGCCAGTAATTTTTGAACAACAGGAACATATGCAGGCATCATTCAACTCAGGTTTGACAAGTAATAATAACTACAACCATTACACTCCCCAAATGTACTAACGGACGGGCAGTGTGCCATTGTGTCATGGTTGCCGCTTTGTCCTCGTCATGCTGTCCTCATCGTGTCTTCATCACATCGTCCTTGTCACCCTGTCATGACTGTCGTAACTTCCCTGTCATATTGGCAAGTGGTCGTCACATTCTCCAGATCACATTACACTGATGTGCCTCCTTCGTCATGTCATGGTTTGACTTGTGTGGTCTTCATCGCATCGTCTTCATCAAGTCACAGTCGATGTCCATCCTTGACTCTGACCTTGATGTATTGTTATCGTCCCATCGTCCTGATTACCTCCTCCCTTGTGTAAGAGATATCATCGTACGAGAGCTGGTGTGAGTGCAGTGCAGGTAGCTGCTCTGACGCCTGCGGGCTCACCACTCAGCAACCCATGACAGGATGCTGGTGAGAGGGTAAGGGCAAGGGTCAATGAGAGTGGTGCACGAGGTGTGGGACGAGTGCGACGTGCTAGAGGGCAAGTGAAGCAGCGTGAATCGACGTCATCGAAAATCCATGACTCGAGGAGCAATTCAAGATTGACGATTACGTACCTTTGAATGTGCTCCACCAAATCTGTCACGTTGGAGTATGGCAGCCATGAGGAGGTAACATGCATTGTCCACGTTAAAAAACGAGACTTGAACACGAGAGGACTAGCTGGTTAAGTAGCAGTTCATTCTAGTTGAAACAGTCTCAGCGACTCTTGACACGGGGGACATGGATAGATGGCTGTACCATGACCGATATTACAGGAACAAACAGCCACTGAACATTACAAGGCGATTCCTGATGGATTACAGCACCAACGTCAGGTGTAAGAGGTATAACAACTTACCGACAAGCCAAGCCTCGAAAACCACACCTCAAAGGGCGATCCGATACGACAATTCCAAGGACTTGATTGGCATATAGAAAGTGTACGTGTAGCCTTCTTGTGATGTCAGCATGGCGAGTGCATTTCAGTGGGACTTCTGACACGCCATCGGCGGGTTGGGCGTGGATACCCCTGATGTCTGTGCCATGAGGAGAACATTTGAACTGGAAGGGCGCATTGAATGTTGTCCTGCGTGCTTGTCTTTGAGGACTGGGCAGGGTAGTGCAGTGCAAGTTTAGAGGCAACAGGCCTACCTCACGCCATCACGGCAAAGTCCGAAACCTGAAGGTGATATACAATACAGTGTAAACGTACTACATAGTCCAGCTATTCGTCATCTTCCTCATCGCCAATAATCCCAATGACATGATCAATGCAGACCCCCAGCCCCTCACTGTTGTTACTGACGATAGCCGCAAGAACATCGTCGTCATCGATATCAACACCCATCTGTGACGTAGACGGGATCCACCCTCTTGTGAAATTGAGGCGTTCCTTCTTGAGGAAAAACTTGACCATTTGTAGGGCTTCCATCAGCACGGGGCTAATTCTGTTGCGTCGTTTTGTCATGGTTTCGCCACCTGAGGAGAAGACTCGTTCGGAGGGCACTGCCGAAGCTTGAATTGGGAGATAATCCATCGCAATTGAGTAAAGTGTCGGGTAGGTAGTGTGGGAAACCTAGATAGATTCATTTGTTCACACAACTTCACCATATGAGAATCAAATCATGTACTTACTGCCCAAAACGAAAGAGGGTCAGTTCCTTCAGCAGAGCACGGTGCCATCACATATGACATGAACTCTTGTTCCACACTTTGCACATTGTCCGCTGCTCGTTGTGGGCGTAGTGTTAGAAGGCCGTATCGTGAGGCAAGGCTTCTCCCTGCACCAGGGCGATTCGTGTTGGGTAGGGGAGCTTGTGATGGTAATGCTTCGCTATTCTGGGTTCTCTGCACTCGGCATGCATTCATCTAGAATAAGATCAGAAATAGAGCAAAGAGTAGAACCTCAAATGTACCAGTCTTAGAATCGTACTCTTCACATTGACAACTTCAGATTGGCTCCAGTTCACTTTGATCCAGTTGAGGCGAATTGAGGGGTTGGTCACTGTACAGTAATGAGCACAAGCATACATGAAAATATGATCATACGTACACATTGCAATTGTGTATGCATTGGTCTTTCCCATGCATTTATAGTATTGTTTTGCTGTAGCAAGACTGATGTCAATAAATGGTGCGCATCGAGGTGCAGATGCTCTCAGATGTTCCCATTGAACAATGACTGTCTCGAACATTGGCACGGCATGTGATAAGAGGGGCAAGCTCTCGCCTGACATAGTCTGTTGGGCAGCATGAGGAATCTAGACGTCCAAGGTGAATTGTGGGTGGTTTAATCATAAACGATAAAACACACCTTGAGAACTAGTTCCAGGTCCTTGTCATATCCATGACTTTTCGCCAAGTCCAACTCCGGACCTCCGGACCAACTCCTCGCCAACTCCGGAGCGTTCTCGCTCGAGACGTAGTCGCGGGCGATCGGACTTGTATATCCGACACTCTATCCCTTTACACTCCTCTCCATTTCATTCTTACACTAGACTACATCTAGTTACACTACGCAGTTACACAGTTTTCCGTAGTATTACTCCGGACCTGACCTGCAGACTGCGCTCCTGCTTACTCTACGATACCCCAGACTTCGTATATAAACTCGAGTACTCCGATGTATTTACCTTAGTTTGAATATCGACTTGACTGAACACTGTCACTCTCGTCTCCTCCGACTCACTCCGACCAATCTCCGCTTAGGTTCTAGTACACTCGTACTAGGACTTATACTTTTACCTCGTGAGTCCCATCTCCGAAATCTGGGACTGGACTTGGACAAGGGCGCACCACACAAGGTGAAGCCGACATCCCATCCGAACGCCATAACTCCGGAGTTCCGGAGTTCGCCTGGAGTGTTCGCACGGTCTTAACAGTCCTCCAATACGCACCAGTGCATTTCGTCAAGGCCAAGATCGACAATGTCTCGATGCGCTGGGGCCTTAAAGAAGTAATTTACAGCCTGTCGAAGGTGTCAAAGCAATTCCGAGTACAAATGAGGCACACTTCAAACTTGTTTGAGGATACGTAGACGGTTAATCATTAGATAAATCGAGTCCCAGCGTGACTTCACATCCCTCACAAGCTCAAGCATGGGGAGGTCAGTCGGATTGCCCTCCTCGTCAGTGAAAACCTTCATCTGATTTCCAGAAATGATTGTATTGTCAAATGCCTCGTGACGGAGGCTCGAAGCGCGCACAACTCAGACAACGTCACATCCAAGTATGACGGGATCCTGCTGAAGAGCCTTGAAGTAAGTATTCTTATGAATGGCAATAGTCGGATCAAGAGCGTCAACCCAGGCCTCCCCAACGGATGCAAAGTCGGCATCCACGTATTGCTGGGCTACATGACCAGAGCAAAGGTTCAGAATGTGTGGGAAACACATAATGCGCTGATCAACAGGATCAAACTTGATCCCATCCTTGGCGAGAAGAGTAGCCAGCTCTCGCATCCCCATGTCGTTGTTTTTGGCATTATCGAGAGTAAAATGGCCAACCTAGGTGACGAGTTAGTTAGGTAAACACGTGAGAACAGCACATACGAACTTTGCGCGCTACCCCTGCATGGTTCAATAAATGTATGATTGTCTTCGCGATGTTCATCCCTGTGTGGCTCCCAGGGAAATGATGAAAGGCGAGCAGCCCAGCCCTCATTTTAAGGGTCCCTGATTGATCACTCTTGGAGATCCAATGTACTGTCAGCGCGAAGAATGGACGCATGTTCTCGTCTGTCCAGATGTCACCCGTGAACGAGATCTTGCCTTGGGATTGCTATTTTGGGGTCAGTCAAACGAAAGTATAACTGGCAGTAACTTACAGCCAGGTCATCCTTCAAAACAAAGAAATAGTGTGCCCACGCTTCAATTATAAGTTCACGCATCTTCGTCCGGCAAGGGATATCAGAGTCCCTCAGGTCCTGGCGAAGGAGGAGAAGGAGACGGCGAAACTTGGGGCATTCGACCACATTGATCAACTATAGTAGCGACTGAGTGAGACCAGCGACTCCAAATGCAAGGTACGTACCTGATCGTCTGCAACGATAAACTGCATCAAATACTCTTGTAGAGCTGAGATGGAGAATGGAGGCAACCCATTCTCCAAGGGGATACATCCAGACAGTAAGGAGGCGTCCTGATTTCCACCATGACGTAGAGGTGGGAGCGATCGAATCAACGTGTTTGGAGTAGCGAGGGCCTGGTGAAGTGTTTGGAGGTTATAGCCCACATCGAACACCGTTTTGACGGCCTCTAGCCAAATAGTCCAGCCATTCTTCTCCGCCTCTTCTAGATAGATATCGAGATGATATTTCTCTATGTGCACATGCTTAGACGTGTTGGACGTGTTGGGACCATAGGTAAACAACCTATCTGATGGGAATTGTGTCGGATTATCCTCTTTCATCTTTCTACATACGTCGAAGCAAAGGCATCATCAGCAAACTAACCATGCTCTGGCCAGAACTGGCCAGAGCTAGACAGACCCCCAGCAATTCCAGAAAGGTCCCCCTCTAGCCAGGGCTGGCCAAAGGACATTCCAGAGCCCCAGAACACCAACTGGATACTCTGGTATACTAACTTATACTGGGAATCTGGACAGTCTTGAGACTCTGGAGACCTGGGATACATGGTGAAGTGTGGCAAAAGTGTTCACATTTTTGACTACCAAAGTGTAGCAAACAAAGTG
>JBBPQS010000747.1:0-10122 GCA_038092635.1 Xerocomus ferrugineus | reverse complement strand
ATGATGGGGGGGAGGGGTGCAGCTGAGCACTACGAGTCTCCATCTGCTCTAAAAAGACAGCTAACATTCAAAACATGTGGATGAACATGGTAGATCCCTGGTCCACCCAATGGATAAAGAAAATGGCAGACAATACAGATAATGATTGTGTTCTAAAACATTTATGATCCTTCGTACACAAATCGAGAACAAATAAGGTGATGCCTCGTCTTATAAGACAAATAAAAACAATTGGAGAAATTGAAGCCTAGTTCACACTTTGAGAACTCCAAAATAAACCTCGATTTATACAAAGAAAAAGATCTGACAATGCATTCGATGTTTCTGTAAAAATTCTCACTCCATCTGGAGAAAAAGTCGACACAATAACATTAATAGACTCTGGATGTATAGGAACAACAATAGATGCAGCATTTGCAAAAGAAAAGGGATTGATATCGCATGAACTACCGATACCCATCCCTGTATATAACACAGATGGATCAATAAATAATAGAGGATCAATAAAAGAGTTTTCAACCATGGAAATGTACATTGGCGAACATCATGAACAAATCACCATGGCCATGATGAACCTAAGCACAAATTCAATCTTCTTGGGTTACGATTGTTTACAGAAACATAATCCAGTTATCAACTGGAAAAAGAAAACTCTATCATTCACATATGATGATGACCATGTTCCTGGTCTAATTCCCACTGAGGAAGATGAGGAAGAAGAAGACAAATGATTATTCGCTATTGAAAACAGATATATCCGAAACCTTGCCACAGAATTGGCAATCATCAGTGGCGAACAAAAAAGATCAAAAACTTTCGAAGAAACAGTACCAGAAGTCTACCACAAATATAAAGATGTCTTCAAACAAGAATTGTTCGACGAACTTCCACCTCGACGACCATGGGATCATGCTGTAGAACTACTTCCTGGAGATTACAAAATTGACTGTAAAACTTACAATCTCACTATGGTCGAACAAAAAGAACGGGATGATTTCCTTGAAGAAAATCTACGAACAGGAAAGATCCTTCCTTCCAAATCTCCTTTTGCATCCACATTCTTCTTCATAAAGAAAAAGGATGGTGAACTCCAACCAGTCCAAGATTACTGAAAACTCAATGATATTACTATCAAAAATTGGTATCTGCTCCCATTGATATCAGAGCTAGTTGATAAACTCAAAAATGTCAAATATTATACAAAACTCGATATCAGATGGGGATATAATAACATACGAATGAAAGAAGGAGATGAATGGAAGGCAGCTTTTTGAACCAACAGAGGATTATTTGAACCATTAGTAATGTTCTTTGGGTTAACCAACTCACCAGCCACTTTCCAAACAATGATGAATCACATCTTTCGAGATTTGATCAATAAAGGAAAGGTGGTTGTGTATATGGATGACATAATGATCTTCACCAAAACTCTGGACGAACATTGATGAATCATCAAAGAAGTGCTTCAAATACTATGTGAAAACAAGTTATCATTAAAATTCACCAAATGCAACTTTGAAGCAACAGAAACAGAGTATTTAGGGTTGATCATAACCGAAGGACATATCAAAATGGATTCTCATAAAGTAAAAGGCGTCCTTGAATGGCTGATCCCCACTACAAAGAAACAGCTTTGTGGATTCTTAGGTTTCATGAACTTTTATCAAAGGGTCATTAAACATTTTGCACAAACTGCCTGGCCATTAAACGCCCTCACTTCAGTAAACAAGGAGTTCATCTGGGACGATACATGCACAAAGCATTTGATGAACTAAAAAACAAGATCACCTCTGCCCCTATACTATGCATGCCTACCGACGATGATCCATTTCACATTGAAACAGACGGATCAGGAATAGGAATTGGCGCTATATTGACGCAAAAACAAGATGATCACTGGCATCCAATTGCATTCATTTCACGAAGTCTTGCTGAAGCTGAGCGGAATTATCATGTCACTGACTTAGAAATGGCCACAATCATATTTGCACTCTGAGAATGGTGTCAATACCTTTTGGATGCAAAACATCTATTTCTAATCCTAACCAATCATAAAAACCTAGAGTACTTCACAAAACCACAAGACCTCTCTCACCGACAAGCTTGTTGGCATCAACTCCTCCAGGAATATCACTACAAAATGGAACATTGTTCAGGAAAAACAAATCCCACTGGTCCTCTGTCGCAGAGGTCAGACTTTGAAAAGGGGTTAAACAGTGATAATGTTACGCTTGGTCCCGGGTAGGGCGGCAAGCGTAGCCTCTGTGAGGGGGTGAGGGTCGAAGGACGTTCAAGGGGGTTTCCTCTTGGAACGTGAAGAGATGGTCGAGGGGGTTTCCACTCGATGGGTTCAAAGGTTCGAAGGACGAGACACCCGTTCAAAGTACAGGCGTAGACTTTCAAGGGGGTCAAGGGACGAAGGAAGTCAAAGGGGCTAGATTCCAGTACGAGGTAGCGGGTATAGAGGAGATCTAAGCTAAGGAGAAAAGACGAATATCAACGGTATATATACTGTCCTACTAGTTTAGGGCAGGTGTGGGAGATACTGGGTCGAGTTATAGAGAGTCATCGAGATGACTAAAAGGAAATGACTCATCGGCGGCTGATGGAGTCGTTAAGGGTAAGCAATGACTAAATAAGAACGAGTCATCGAAGCCGATGGACTCGGATGGAATCAGATGGAAGGAACGACTACCTAGACAAGTGAAGGCCATTGGGCCGGAGACATGGGATAGGATGGTGGTCGTAGATGAAAGAAAACGATGAGTCCGAAGAAAAGAGTACAAGGAGAAATGAATCGTAACAGATAACAAACAGATCACCATATTACCAAACTCATTAAAAACCAATGAGTCAAAACCGAAAGCTGTTCATGTCAGTGAATCGGTGGAGATCCTTCCTGCGACGCAGGTGGAGAATTGGAATTTGACACAAAAACAATCAAAATCGAAAGACATTGATGCTGCTGTGTGCTCCGTCGAAGTAGACATGATTGAGTCAATGGTAATGAACAAACAATATTGAACCGAAGAGTTCGTAAATGTCACATACCAGATTTTCGTTAAGTGCTTCTCCATGAACTCCGTTTTTCATGTATGAACTCTGGAGTCTTCCTGCTTGAGACATGACCAGAGATTGACAGACCTTATTCCAGTTTAAGTTTCCTTTTATCTGTATTAGTCAGTTTGACACCACTAAGCTGTGTACATAGTTTCGGCTTATACGCCACCCAGACACAGCTCCAGTTATCAGCTCCCCATCTCCATTTTATTACCAATCTTTTACCAATCCTTTACTAATCCTTTACTAATTACATTCTCGACCTTCCTATAAATACTCATAGATACTCCAATGTACTCCTTAGTTTGAATATCAACTTAAGTTACAACTCCTTACTTTTTGTCCTTTGCTTTGAGCTACCTCTAGCTCTCCTCCTACCTCCGACCTCCAATCAAATTTGGGGACACAACTCTTGACAAGGGCGCACCACATACAGTGAAGCCAAATGTCCCTTTTGTATGCTATAACTCCGGAGTTCTGGAGTTAGCAGAGAAGTTGTACCAGCTTTAACAGTATATTCAAACTCCCACTTGTCAACGAGTTTCCCATGGCCACACATACTACCCGTTCCCAAACCCGAAATCTTGGTGCACGAGCACCATCTTTGGATCCCATCTCAATTTTTGCTATCGGTCGACAAGAAGCAAATGTTGATCGCTTTCGCAGTTTCTCCGCCCATCAGAACACAGAGGAGGCTCCTCCAGCCTCTGCCTCCACACCACACCCTTATCTGTTTTCTCTCACTCCAGGTGCATGCATTGAGGTTCTTCCTAATGATGATGAAACCCCCCAGTCAAGTCATCACTCCGAGGAGCGCTCATTTCATACTCCATCAAACAATGATCCTCTAGAAGCTCCTGGTGGTCCAGGAGATGAACCTCCAGATGATGATGAACCGGACTTTCCTGATGACTTCCCCAATCCCCCAGACTCCGAGAATGAGCATGTTTCACGAGACACCCTCGCACAACTTGCAGAAGCTATCCAGAGCCTCACTCATTCCTCCCACCACCCCCCCACTTCAGAATCCGGTCAACAAACCAAAGTCCGAGAACCGGACCAGTTTGACAGTACTGATCCCTGCAAACTCCGGGTCTTTTTGGTTGAGTGTGAACTAAATTTCCAAGATCGGTTTAAGGCTTTGCCTCGGGGCGTGCCAGGGTTACTTTTGCCCAATCCTACCTCAAAGGCATTGCACTTGAATGGTTCGAACCAGATCTCCTAGACTCCGACAAAACCCTGTTCCATCCCTTGTGGATGGATAGCTACAAAGCATTTGTCTTAGAACTCCAGATGAATTTTGGTCTGCATAATCTGGTCGGGGACGCCGAGCATCAGCTGGATCACCTGACAATGAAAGACAGCCACTGTATCAACAAATATGTGGTTGAGTTCAACAGAATCACTTCCCAGGTCCATGGCTACAGAGAAGGTGTCCTCCAGTACCACTTCTACAATGGTCTGCCAGATCAAATCAAAGACGAGATTGCTCGTGTCAGCAAGCCCCCAACACTCTCAGAGCTCTATACCCTTGCCCACATCATTGACACACACTACTGAGAGCGCAAGTCTGAAGTCAATTGTCAGGCAAAGCCTTCCGCTGAGACTTCGAGGTCGTCCTCCAACAGAACCTCCAACTCCACACCCAACTCCGGTAGCCATAATTCCAAAACTACCGAGTCCAAAGGAAAGACTACCTCTTCCTCCACATCTTCTCCATCTCTGAAACCAGATCTTTTGTCAAAGCCCAGAAATGACGGCAAACTCACTGCTGCCAAACACAAACGACACTTTGATAACAAGCTTTGCATGTTCTGCGGACAAGCAGAGCATATGGCCAAGGAGTGCCCCAAATCAACTTCCCGTTTCACCAAAGGTCGTCAAGCGACAACTCCGGAAGGCAAACTGGAAACCTCTACCGTGAAGGCAAAAAATTAGCCCATGACCTCCATGACTCCGCATGGTAGGATGGTTGCATTGACCCTGACCATGCACCAAAGGAGATCCAACTCAATGTGTCCGCTCTCTTAGATCCTAAGTCAATTATGCCCTCCATCACCCTTGCTTCATACTCCATTCCAACTTTCTCCACATTGGTAGACTCTGGTTCCACAGACTGTTTTATAGATACAGTTTTCATTAATAAACATGAACTTTCAACCTACCCATACCTCCGCTTCACCTCCAACTTTTCGATGGGACTTCCAACAGTACTATCACTAGAGCCATCAATCTCTCTGTCCACTTTGAAACTGGTGACATCACTCCAACGACATTTTATGTCACCCCGCTGGATGGCTCTTGCTCCCTTGTCCTCGGACACACCTGGCTCTCCCACTACAATCCATTGATTGATTGGGTCACGAGTAGTATTTCATTCCATTCACCAGAGCAATCCATGCTAGCGAAACTGAGCTCTCCTCCGAAGCCTCAGGAACACCCTCCTGTTGCTAAAACTGTCCCCTCCGATCCACCGCATTTCTCTGACCACAAAGCTCTGCACATTGCCCTCATCAGTGCTCTGGTGTTCGTGCTAGCTTGTCGCCTCGAGGGTTCCATGCAATTCAGCATGCAACTCAAATCCCAGGGGAGTGAACTCCGTTCCACTTCCACAGCTCCCGAGAAAATCGACCTTTCCGGTGTTCCTCCGGAATATCACGAGTTCGCAGATTTCTTCAGCAAAAGCAAGGCTGACACCCTTGCTCCTCATCGTGAGCATGATCTAAAGATCAATTTAGAAGAAGGAGCTTCTCCTCCCCTAGGAACCACATATTCTCTTTCCACTTCTGAACTCGATTCCCTCTGAATGTTCCTTGATGAGCACCTAGCAATTCCGCCCTTCATCCTCTGCTCATGTCGCTCCGGTGCTCTTTGTCCGCAAGAAGGATGGTTCTCTCTGCCTCTGCATCAACTTCCGAGGACTCAATAAAATCACGAGAAAAGACCATTACCCTCTTCCCCATATCTTTGACCTCCTGGACACTCCAAGCCACACTAAGATCTACTCCAAGATCGACCTCCAGCATGCCTACCATTTGGTGCACATCTCCAAGGGTGACGAATGGAAAACCTCTTTCTGAACGCACTATGGCTCCTATGAGTGGCTTGTCATGCCATTTGGTCTCACAAATGCCCCCGCGGCTTTCCAACGATTTGTCAACACCGTCTTCGCCAATCTCCTTGATGTTTGCGTCATCATCTACCTTGATGACATCCTCATCTACTCCTCCAACATGGCCTTCCACAAGGTGCATGTCCGAGAAGTCCTCCAACGACTCTGCAAACATGGTCTCTATGCTAAACCAGAGAAGTGTGAGTTTCGCACTGACTCCACCAAATACCTTGTTTACCAGTTGTCACCCTCTGGGCTCACTATGTCCCCAGAGAAGGTGCAGTCCATCCTTGACTGGCCCAAGCCCCGCAAAGTCAAGGACATCCAGTCCTTTCTCGGGTTTGCTAATTTCTACTGGTGTTTCATCCATAATTACTCTGACATTGTTGTTCCTTTGACTTGCCTTACTCGCAAAGGTGTCCCATGGTTGTTTGATGATTCTTGTCGTTCCACTTTCCAGCAGCTCAAAAATGCTTTTACCTCCACTCCTGTTCTTATCCATTGGGTCCCAGATGTTCTGATGATTATAGAGACTGACGCCTCCGACTATGCCATCGCAGGCATTCTCTCTATCCAATGCCCTGACGAAGAGATTCGTCCCGTTGCCTATTACTCTCAGACACTGTCCGCTCCAGAACTCAACTATGACACACACAATAAAGAGCTCCTCACCATCCACGAGTCCTTCTGGACTTGGTGTCACTATCTAGAAGGTGCCCCCATTCTGATTGATGTCGTCATGGACTACAAAAACCTCAAGTACTTTGCTACAACCAAGCTTCTGACCCACCGGCAGGCTCGGTAGTCGGAGTTCCTTTCCCAGTTCTACATGATCGTCCATTTCCAGCCTGGATGCCTTGGAGCCAAGCCCAATGCCCTCACTAGATGTTGGGACATCTACCCCAAAGAGGAGGATAAGGACTACGCTCAAGTCAATCCGCATAATTTCCAACCAGTTTTCACTCAGGAACAGCTCGCTGTGTCCCTCCTAGCTACCTACCTCGCTGCTCCGGTGCTCCACACAAGCGCCCTGTTTGACATTGAACAACTCCATAATGATATCCTTTCGGCACTCCCCTCCAATCCCTTGTCCACTGCCCACCTATCCACCTCTGAATCACCTGGTTCTTGTTGGTCTGTCGACTCCGACGGTTTTCTCCATCTAGACAATCATATCTATGTTCCCGATGCCAATGATCTTCGCCTCCAAGTACTCCGGTACAAACATGATCACCCTCTCTCTGGACATTTTGGACAAAACAGAACTTTAGAACTTATTAGACGAGAATACACTTGGCCAGGCATCAGGTCCCTCATCAAGGAGTATGTCTCCTCCTGCACCTCCTGCGCCTGTGCAAAGGTTCCTAGACATAAACCCTATGGACTACTCAAGCAACTCCCCATTCCTGAAAAACTGTGGAACTTCATATCCATGGACTTCATTGAACAACTCCCATCCTCCTCCAGGTTTACAGCTATCCTCATCATTGTAGACCGATTATCCAAACAGTGCATTTTCATTCCAACACACAATACAATTACATCTCCAAAGTTAGCCAAACTCTTCCTACTCCATGTGTTTTCCAAGCATAGAGTCCCATCCCATATCACCTCCGACAGAGGTTCTGAGTTTGTATCACACTTTTTCTGCTCTCTAGGAAAAGCCCTCGACATCCATCTCCATTTTACTTCTGGTTACCATCCTGAAGGAGACAGCCAGACAGAACGAATAAATCAGATGCTGGAGCAATACTTCTGTATCTACTACAACTACTAGTAGGATAATTGGTCCAAACTCCTGCCCCTCGCGGAGTTCTCCTATAATAATGCTCCAAGCACTACAACTGGTGTCTCCCCGTTCTTCACCAATAAGGGTTATCATCCAAACATCTCTGTTCATCCTGAACATGATCTCACCTCTGAACATGCTTGCGAATATTCCATCAATCTAGACTCCCTCCATGCATTCCTCCATGAAGAAATGGCTACAGCTCAAAAGCGATATCAAGGACCCGCAGACGCTAGACGATCTCTGGCACTGGATATGAAAGTCAGTGATCAGGCCTTCATCAAAGCCAAGTATTTCCGCTCCACTAGACCCTCAAAGAAACTCTCGGAGAAGAATCTCAGTCCATATGAAATCATCACTCAGCTAGGCTCCCGCTCCTTCACACTCCGCCTCCCTGACTCCATGAAAGCCGTACATCTGGTTTTCCACATCTCCCAATTAGAACCAGCAGTAACAAACATGAACCCCAATCATGTGCAATCTCCGCCACCTCTGGTTGAAGTCAATGGTGAACCAGAATATGAGATCTCCGAAATCCTTGACTCAAAAGTAGACCGCTGTCAACAGAACTGCAAACTCCTGTACCTGGTCTGATGGTCTGGATATGAAGGCATTGACGAAGAAACATCTTGGCTATTAGCCACAGAATTAGGTCACGCCTTTGAACTCATCCTTGACTTCCACCTCCAATATCCAGACAAGCCCAGTCCCCACTCTACCTAAATCCAGATTTGGTTACTTAATCATTTGAGGTTACTTTCCCACATTTGTTTCCCTGACAATTTGAACCACAAATAAGCACTTTGACTACTGTTCTCTTCTCTCTCCACTTAACTTCACTCTATATCTCATAGTTACATACATGTCCTCCCTCTGTCATTCCTCCTCTGGCTCCAACTCCTCTCCAAAGATCTGCATCGCCTTCAGTTCCACCAGCTGCCGCAACTAGGAGTTCTAGGTGTTGATTCGCCGGTTTTGAGCTTGCAGCGTTTTGTGGATGTTCCATAGGACTTGGGCGAGTTCAGAGTTGGAAGGCTCCGGAACCTTGTCCCTCCCTGTCTTCTTGGAGCCACTCAGCTCCGCACTCAGCTCCTCCATCTTCTTCTTCTTCCACTCCAGCTTCTCATCTCCGGGCCTCTTGCATTTCACCTTTGCCTCTTTGCACACTAGGCATGACATTGACTTACCCATGCCGGGGATGCACTCGAGCTCGCGCTCGAGGCACCGATTGCAGTCCACGGGCTCTGCCGATGCCTGCTTCTTGCCTTTGGAACCTTTGGGAGCGATCTGCTGGGATCGCGCCTCCTCTGCCTGTTTCCATCAGTTCCACTGAACTCCTTGTTAAAGAATATGAAACTCACCTGTCTTTTGGCTTCTTCGACTCTATGCTTCTCCGCTGCCTCTGCTCTCTGCCTCTGCTCTCTGCCTCTGCTCCGCTCTTTGCTTCTCCGCCTCCAGATGCACCTGTTCCGCTTCCTTGCGTACTCTCTTCTCCTCCTTCCGCGCCTTGGTGCAACATCATCGTTCATCAAACTTGGCAACACTGACCTCCTCGTCATTCTCGTCTTCCATGAGTTGTGTGTCGGACCATTCTTTGAGGGCGGTAAGATTGGACATGCCAATAGTATGGGTTGAAGGATGGAGGATGAACCACGGCAGACTTTATATGTTGAAAAAGATTTCAGACTCCGAAAGCTGAATCTGCATTGTTCCTCACTTACAGCCTTCAGGGGTTCAGGCCTAAGAGGGGGATACTGTCATATACCAGATTTTTGTTAAGTGCTTCTCCATGAACTCCGTTTTCCACATATGAACTCCAGAGTGTTCCTGCTTGAGACATGACCAGAGATTGACAGACTTTATTCCAGTTTAAGTTTCCCATTATCTGTATTAGTCAGTTTGACACCACTAAGCTGTGTACATAGTTTCGGCTTATACGCCACCCAGACACAGCTCCAGTTATCAGTTCCCCATCTCCATTTTATTACCAATCTTTTACCAATCCTTTACTAATCCTTTACTAATTACATTCTTGACCTTCCTATAAATACTCATAGATACTCCAATGTACTCCTTAGTTTGAATATCAACTTAAGTTACAACTCCTTACTTTTTGTCCTTTGCTTTGAGCTACCTCTAGCTCTCCTCCTACCTCCGACCT
>JBBPQS010000746.1:0-10131 GCA_038092635.1 Xerocomus ferrugineus | reverse complement strand
CGATCTCCCACCCACCCCAACCTCAGCCAGGTCATGAACCTCAACCCACCCCAACCTTGGCTAGGTCATAGGCCATGTCCCCCCACCCACCCAGCCAAACTTGGCCAGGTCGATCCTCTTGACCCACCCCAACCTCGGCCAGGTCATGTCTCATGTCCCCCACCCAGCCAAACTCGGTCAGGTCAATCCTCTCAACCCACCCCAACCTTGGCCAGGTAGTAGGCCATGTCCCTCTACAAACCTTGCCAAACTCAGCCAGGTAGATAGCCTCGACCACCCTAACCTCGGCCAACTTGTTTGTCACATCTCCCTCCCCTGCAAGTCCACTCTGAGACTCTTTGGTTACTCACAGTGGACTAGCAGGTACTGTATCTTTGTTCTACACCTTCAATATCATTCTTGGTTACTCACAGTGGACTGCAGAGTCGTCCTGAGTTGGTCCCAAGCTTGGCTAGTCGCCCCTAGTTCCTTAACAGAAGGAGCCAGAGATCAATTTGAAATCTGGAACGACCACGCCAATTTGCAATACTTTATGAAGGCCCAAGATCTAAATTGTTTGCAAGCCCGATGGGCACAATATTTAACCCGATTTAACTACCTCTTTGTCTACAAGGCAAGAGCCACAAATGTCAAGGCAGACACTCTCTCTAGATGAGAAGACCACGCTATTGGCATAGAAGAAGATAACAAACAGTCCAGTTGTAGTTGCCTCTGTTTGGGTGAAATACAAGACTGGTCAGGACCAGTTGCAACTGGTGCACAGCCACATTACCTACTTCCCATAATTTACCCTGATTTTCTGGCATTTATTTCAATTTTATTAGACAATATTTCAGTTTGATGCATTTTTATGCTCTATACATGACATGTAGTTTTAAATAAATCATATCTACCCTTCCTGTGGTCTGAAAACCAAGGGACGGATAGAAAGCCATTATTTAGTAGAACATTTCATATCTATATTTGGAAGCACGGTTCCCACCAGTTAGGGGCCAAAAGACTGGTCCTTCAAAAAACCAGTTGCAACTTGTTGCCACCAGTCCAGTTGCCAGTTGCCTGAAATTTGAGGAAAAGACTGGACTGGACTGGACTTTTATTCACTAGTTCTTCTGGGATTGGTGTGAGACGACGGTCACTCTTTTGAAGCAGCTTATCCAAAGGAAACTCATCTGGGTCGAAATCATGCGAAACTGTATTTGTGAGATGCTGATTCTTGCTGCCTTCCTCCTGGCATTCTGAAAGGCCCTGACACAAGCATTTTAGCATCCGCTTGCCCATATGAGCAATTGTAAGTTCCTCTGCTTCCACTGGCAGGGGTTGCAAGGGCGATGACGAAGGAATGTTTTCAGAGTGGTTCTTTTTTTCACACATCAATCACCCGCGTACACACCACACTCCCAGATAGGAACATCGAGGGAGAGTGTGGAGGCGGCAGTGTGTGCGCTTAGTTAGTGCTCTATTGTTAGGTTTCGTGATTTCACACTCTATTTTCCTTGATTTTACTCTCATAATGTTCTCTATATTCAAGTTTCCTTCCTACCATATTTCTAGACCTTTCTAGCTTCATTCTGTGCTTGTGTGGCGCCTATTTCACTTTCTGATGATGTGGCTGATGTGGCCTGCCAGTTGTTTGCTAGTATTTACTTGACGCGCACATATCTCCCTGCAAGTCCACTCTGAGACTCTTTGGTTACTCACAGTGGACTGCAGGTACTGTATCTTTGTTCTACACCTTCAATATCATTCTTGGTTACTCACAGTGGACTGCAGAGTTGTCCTGAGTTGGTCCCAAGCTTGGCTAGTCGCCCTTGGTCCCTTAACAAAATCATGGTTGGCATGAGGATTGGCTTGATTGACTTCAGTCAAAGTCTACGTAAAATTGCTAATGATTAGCTTATGTCAAAGTCTACCGAAAAGGTAAGGCGAAATCCTAGTGAAATTGTCTTGGAAATGTTTGAAAAAGTGTAGCATTGGTGATGGTTAAATCCTACCATAATGTGTAGTAAAATTCATTGGTTGGCATAGGTGAAATTCTGGAGGAAATATAATGGAAATTGTCTTGGAAAGTGTAGTGAAAGTCATTGATTGACATGCATAAATTCAACTTGGAAATGGTTAAATGAAAGTCTAGCGAAATGTTGACTTGTAATGCATAGAAATGTGGTCCGAAAGTGTAGGATTTGTTAGGTTTCGTGATTTCGCACTCTATTCTACTTGATTTTACTCTCATGATGTTCTCCATATTCAAGTTTCCTTCCTACCACTTTGCTAGATCTTTCTAGTTTCATTCTGTGCTTGTGTGGCGCCTATTTCACTTTCTGATGATGTGGCTGATGTGGCTTGCCAGTTGTTTGCTAGTATTTACTTGAAGCGCACATATCTCCCTGCAAGTCCACTCTGAGACTCTTTGGTTACTCACAGTGGACTGCAGGTACTGTACCTTTGTTCTACACTTCAATATCATTCTTGGTTACTCACAGTGGACTGCAGAGTTGTCCTGAGTTGGTCCCAAGCTTAGCTAGTCGCCCTTAGTCCCTTAACAGGCTTGGCTATGGTGACATCTACTGAAAATTTTGACTTGGAAAGCATTGAGGAGTGTGTTGGATTGGTTGTGAAATTGCAGGATTGGCTTAGGCAAAATCCTAGAGAAATTTGTATTGAAAAGTGTACCAAAAGTGTAGAATTAGTGATAGAGAAATCGTAGATAGTGTCATCTGATTGTGTGATATTTGGACTGGTCTTGGCATGGGAATGTGATGTGTCAATCAAAATCTAACTCTGATTTGCTTTGTTTTTCTCCTGATCCTGCCAACTTATAACCCTAAGCCAATCTTAACTTGTGTTTGCTTTGCAATATCTAATGGTAGTTTGGGTAATTGATAGCCTCCTATTTTATCATCTGATCATGAGTAATAGCATAAGAAATAGCCTAGATTGGCTTTGATTGCAAATTTGATCGTTTGACTGTTTGATCTTGGCGTAACAAATCATATTGATCAGTTTTGCCAAAGATCACTTGCTTGATCAACAGATATATCATAATCTGATCATTTCACTGTTTCATATTTGTCCTAGATCCTTCTGATATCATCTGATCTTAAGAAATGGTTCAGATTACTCTTGATCTCATATTGGATGATAGATCATCTAATCTTGACTTGTCTTGGCTAGAGAATTGGTCCAGATTGGTTTTGGTCACATGAATCATCATCTGATCTTGTCTTGGCATGGGAATCAGTATAGATCAGCTTTGATCTTGGTCTGATTTCTCTTGTTTGACAAAAAGGAGACCAAGAAATATATTTGAATTTGTTGTGGGAAAATAGTTGACATGGTGCGACATTTTATATAAAAATTCCTTGCAGATATAGCAAAAAGTGTAGTGAATGCATTAGCTTGATCTTTGAATTTATGTCAAAATTCTAGAAAGAATATGTTAGAGCTATGGAAAATTCAAAGAAAATTCACCAAAGCATACAGAAGTGTAGGATTGTCTTTGGTAAATGTTAGTGGGAAAGGTTTACCTCATGCAAAATCCTTGAAAGGTATAGCATTGACTTTGCTCAAAATTTGTCAAATCTAGTCAATGTCTTGGTCAAAGTCTACCGTAATCTGGGATTATGTTTGGTCAAAGTCTAGCATGATTGTCATGGGATTGGCTTAGGTGAAATCCGAGAGACAAGTGTAGTCATTTTTGCAAATCCCGTCATTTAACTTTGATTAGAAAATAAAAAATCATAGGCAATGTCTTGGTCAATGTCTAGTAAAATCTAGCATTAGCAATGGTCAAAGCAATGTCTAGGTATATTTCTGACGGATTAGCATAGGCGAAATCCTAGAGAAACGTCTAGTCATTTTTGCAAAATTTGACCTGAAAATTGTAGGATTACCAATGATATTCACACAGAAAAGTGTTCAACTAGTCATGGGAAATTGTCTACATAGGTGTGGGAAAGTATCTATGAAGTGGTGGGAAAGAATTAGCTTAGACGAAATCCTAGAAAAATTTCAACAGATAGATGGATAGACAGATGGATAGACAGATGGACAGATGGATGGATGGATGGATGGATGGATAGATGGACATCTAGGATACTAGAAATGAGGACTCAGATGGCTAGGGCCCTGTAAATGAGCAAATGCATGGGTAGATTCAGCAGAGGTGTCATTTCCCCTTGACACAGTGGACATGTGAATGCATTCCTCTTCAATTCGTAAGTCATTTCCATCTCCCTACCCTTGTAATGCTGCGTCCACGCCTTAATTGCACACACACTGCAGAACTAGTGGTCACACGATGGGTTCATCCTTGTCGCATGCAGCCTACAATATGTCTGTAAGTCTTACCCTTATCCTTTCAAAGCTCGTTACTCACACTCACAGAATACTTTGGTATCTATATAATATCAGTTGTTCGTTGCACCACATTCATTCTGATCGACTCACATACTACATTCCAACCCCTCACTCACAATCTGATTGAACACATCCAACTTCCCTACCTTCCTCAACAACTCCATAAATCCATTTGGATCTTTCTTCATCACCCACATATAATCTTCTTCATCTGCATTCGCTGTCATAGCCGATATCTCTTTCTTCAGTTTCTTCACTACATTCTGCCACTATTCTGCTCGCCCTATCTCCTTCACTGTCTCCTCCTTCCCCTCTCTCACTTTCGTTTCCAATTCCACCACCTTCCTATGCAACTCCTTGTTCTCCTGCTCAAGCACCTCGTACTGATCAGCCTTCTCTTTCCCTTTCGATTTCTCTGATTTTCGCCTTTCCTTCTTCTCCTGATTCTGCTTCCACTTCATTGATACAGTGTCCTCCTCTTTGACCATTTCCTCCTCCACTTCCATCATTTCCTTGGTTTTCTCTCCTACTTCCATGTACTCATCACCCTCCATTTGAACTTCTTCTGTCTCTCCGTTACTGCTATCCTTCATACTCACATTGTCTTCCCAATCTCCATCTTCTTCAATTGTCAGTTCTCGTACAACTCCTGTAGTAGAATTCAGTACATTTCATTATCCACTCTCATACCCACTTTTGGTCATTGACATGATCATTCTCAACCTCGCCTGTTGATCATGCATTCGATCCATAGGTGATACTTGAGATCTTGTCTGTGGATAATGCTTGATCGTCAGAGATTTGGTGCTGATGCTGGCAGATAGCAATGACAGTCCAAATAGTCTATTTATTTCACTGCATTTCAACATATATGTTCAAATGCAGTGGAATAATATCCCAGTTGTTCACATATTACCACACAATTTCACCGCATTTCGACACATGTGTCAAAATGCAATGAAATCTATGTCAGATCTTCAATCAGTACTTATGCATGGTAAATGGTCAGAATTTCACTCAACACACATTGATATGCACAAATGACCTGGTGTGGACAGTTATATGTACTGCCAACATCCTATTATGTTAGGTTTCGTGATTTCACACTCTATTTGACTTGATTTTACTCTCATGATGTTCTCCATCTTCAAGTTTCCTTCCTATCTGTCATATCCATGACTTTTCGCCAAGTCCAACTCCGGACCTCCGGACCAACTCCTCGCCAACTCCGGAGCGTTCTCGCCCAAGACGTAGTCGCAGGCGATCAGACTTGTATACCCGACACTCTATCCTTTTACACTCTTCTCCATTTCCATTCTTATGCTAGACTACATCTAGTTACGCTACACAGTTACACAGTTTTCCGTAGTATTACTCCGGACCTGACCTGCGGACTGCGCTTCCGCTTACTCTATGATACCCCGGACTCCATATATAAGCTCAAGTACTCCGATGTATTTACCTCAGTTCGAATATCGACTTGACTGAACACTTGTCACTCTCATCTCCTCTGACTCACTCCGACCAACCTTCGCTTAGGTTCTAGTATACTCGTACTAGGACTTATACTTTTACCTCTCGAGTCCCATCCCCGAAATCCGGGACAGGACTTGGACAAGGGCACACCACACAAGGTGAAGCCGACGTCCCATCCGAACACCATAACTCCGGAGTTCCGGAGTTCGCCCGGAGTGTTCGCACGACTCTAACAGTATATTCGAACTCCCACTTGTCCTAAGTTCCTTCCTATGGGCACTCGTACCACACGCTCACAGACTCGTGCCTTTGGCACAATTTACCCCCCAACCATAAATCCTCTCCACTCTTTTGGCAGCGCAAGAGCGGACCCGGAGCAGACCCAAACCTTTCGTAGCTTTTCTGCTCGACGGGCCTCCGCCTCCGCCTCCGCTTCTGGGTCGCGCCCCCTACCGCGTTCTCCTCCTTCGGAGGCGCGTATCGTCGAACTCCTCAACGACGAAGGGACAACCCGACCTAGTATAAGCATCGCCAGAGAGCACTCCCCACGCAATCCCCCGGGTCCTTCAATGACGCCGGATGTCCCCGGAGGTGATGATCCTAATGGTCCCTCCGGCTCCGACTCCGACTTTCCTGGAGATGACCCAATTGCTGACCCATTCAATGTGACCAACGAGCAGGTTCCGCGCAATACGCTTGCCCAGCTAGCGGATGCCATTCAAAGTCTCGCTCGTTCCTCCCGTCATACCCCCTCTGAACCCACTCCATGTGCCAAAGTCCGAGAGCCGGACCAGTTTGACGGGACAGACCCCCGCAAACTCTGGGTCTTCTTGGTGCAGCTGGAGCTCAATTTCCAGGACCGGCCTACAGCATTCCGTTCGGAGCGCACAATGGTTATTTTTGCCCAATCATATCTTAAGGGCATCGCTCTCAAATGGTTCGAGCCGGACCTCCTGGACATCGGAGATCCTCTGTACTGTCCACTCTGGATGGACAGCTTCAGGGACTTTGTCCTTGAGCTCCAAGGAAACTTCGGACCCCACGACCCCGTTGGAGACGCCGAACACCAACTCGACCATCTGTCGATGACAGATGGACAACGTATCAACAAGTACGTTGTAGAGTTTATAGGATCGCTTCGCAAGTCCGGGGCTACGGAGAAAGTGCCCTCCGGCACCACTTTTATAACAGTCTGCCTGATCGTATCAAGGACAAGGTTTCCCACGTCGGGAAGCCTCCGACTCTCTCCGAGCTCCGCCATCTGATGCAATCCATTGACGTGCGCTACTGGGAGCGCAAGTCCGAAGTCAGTCATCAGACAAAGCCTTCCCCCACAAAGTCGTCCTCCGACAAACCCTCCACCCTATCCTCTGCTCCGTACTCCGGTGGCCACAAGGACTCCAAGGACTCGAAAGAGTCTAAGGAGAAGGCCGCCTCCACTTCCTCCAGGCCTCCGAAGCCAGACCTCTCGTCGAAGCTAGGCAACGACGGCAAGCTCACTGCCGTCGAGCACAAACGCCGCTTCAACTTCAAGCTCTGCATGTTTTGCAGACTTGGAGGTCACATGGCTAAGGAATGCCCTAAGTCAACCTCTCGTTTCACCTAGGCTTGCGCTATGGCAAGCACTCCGGAAGCTACTCCAGAGGTCTCCACTTTGGAGGCAAAAAATTAGCCCGTGACCTCCCTGTCTCCGCACGGGAAGGAGGTCGCGTTGAACCCAACTGTGCATCTAAGGAGATTTGTCTCAACGCGTCCGCTCTCTCCGATCCCAATTCCCTTATGCCTACTGTATCTCTAGCCTCTTTTCCTATTTCTCCTTTCTCCGCTTTAGTAGACTCCGGATCTTCCGATTGTTTTATAGATACTTCTTTCGTCAATAAGAATGGACTTTCAACCTACCCCGTTCCCTCGCTCAAGCTTCGCCTCTTCAATGGAACTAGCAATAGCACAATCACTTGCGCGATAAATCTCTCCATCCACTTTAACTCTGGTGACATCACTCCAACGTCTTTTTACGTCACTCCGTTGGATGATTCCTGTTCCCTTGTCCTTGGACACAACTGGCTCACCCGCTACAATCTGTTGATTGATTGGGTTTCAGGCAGTATCTCTTTCCGCTCACCTGAACAGACCATGCCGACACCTCCGAGCTCTCCTCCGCAGCCTCCGGCTGAAACCAAACCCTCCGATTCACCAAGTTTCTCCAAACGGCAGGCTCTGCATATTGCCTTGATCAGCGTGCCCGCCTTTGCTCTGGCGTGTCGCCTCGAAGGCTCTGTGCAGTTTAGCCTGCAACTCAAGGAGAGTTATCTCTGCTCCACCTCTACCTCCACTTCCGACCTTCCAGAAAAAATAGATCTCTCTGGAGTTCCTCCGGAGTATCACGAGTTTGCTGACATCTTCAGTAAAAGCCAAGCTGACACTCTTGCTCCGCATCGTGAACACAATCTAAAGATTGATCTGGAAGAAGGTGCTTCCCCTCCTTTGGGAACCACGTACTCCCTTTCCACCTCCGAGCTAGGCTCACTCCGCACATTCCTCGATGAGCACCTCGCTATAGGGTTCATTCGTCCATCCTCCTCCGCTCATGCCACTCCAGTCCTCTTTGTCCGCAAGAAGGACGGTTCACTCCACCTCTGCATCGACTTCCGTGGTTTAAACAAAATCACGAAGAAGGACCGCTACCCACTTCCTCGTATCTCTGATCTCCTAGACGCTCCGAGTCGTGCCCACATCTACTCCAAAATTGATCTCCGGCATGTGTACCATTTGGTCCGTATTGCGCCGGGCGATGAATGGAAGACTTCCTTCCGGACGCGCTATGGCTCCTATGAGTGGCTAGTAATGCCCTTCGGACTTACAAATGGCCCGGCGGCATTCCAGCGTTTTGTCAATACAGTTTTCGCCGATCTTTTGGATGTTTCCGTTATCGTATATTTAGATGACATTTTAATCTTCTTCAAGGACATGGCCTCCCACAAGGAGCATGTCCGCGAGGTCCTCCACAGACTCCGAAAGCATGGCCTCGACGCAAAGTCCGAGAAATGTGAATTCCACACAGATTCTGTCGAGTACCTTGGGTACCAGATTTTGCCCTCCGGTCTCACCATGTCTCTGGAGAAAGTGAAGTCCGTTCAGGACTGGCCTGAACCTCACAAAATCAAGGACGTCCAGTCCTTCCTTGGATTTGCCAATTTCTACAGACGCTTCATAGATAATTATTCCGACATTGTTATTCCTTTGACTCGTCTCACTCGCAAAGGAATTCCCTGGGATTTCAGTGACTCCTGTCGCTCCGCCTTCAACCTCCTCAAAGACGCTTTCACGTCTGCTCCAATTCTCACTCACTGGGTTCCTGACGCTCCGCTCATCTAGAAACCGACGCCTCCGATTATGCCATCGTTGGCATCCTCTCCATCCGGTGCCTGGATGAAGAGATTCGGCCTGTCGCTTTTTATTCCCGGACTTTGTCCACTCCGGAGCTTAACTATGATACCCACGATAAGGAGCTACTTGCAATCCACGAGTCCTTCCGGACTTGGCGTCACTACCTTGAAGGCTCCGCAACTCCGGTTGATGTTGTCACCGACCACAAGAACCTCGAATACTTTGCGACGACTAAGCTCCTAACCCGCCGGCAAGCCCGGTGGTCGGAGTTTCTTTCTCAATTCCATATGATTGTTCGCTTTCGCCCCGGACACCTCGGAGCAAACCCTGATGCCCTCACTAGACGCTGGGACGTCTATCCCAAAGAGGGGATAAGGACTATGCTCGCGTTAATCCTCATAATTTTCGTCCTGTATTTTCTAATGAGCAGCTCGCGGCGTCCCTCCGGGCTACCTACTTAGCTGGTCCGGTTCTCTGGGCTGGTGCACTCTTTGACTCTGAACTCTTACATAGTGACATTCTTTCTTCACTTCCTTCTGATCCTGTGGCTTCAATCCATCTGTCTACGTCCAAACCCCCCGATTCACGTTGGTCAGTTGACTCCGACAGTTTCCTCCATCTGGATGAACGCATCTATGTTCCTGATGCTAACGACCTTCGTCTCCGTGTACTCCGATACAAACACGACCATCCCCTCTCCAGACATTTCAGACAGAATCGGACCTTGGAACTCATTCGACGCGAATTCACTTGGCCAGGACTCCGGACATTCGTAAAAGAGTACATTTCGTCCTGCACTACCTGCGCACGTGCAAAAGTTCCTAGACACAAGCCATACGGACGCCTTAAGCAACTCCCTATCCCCGAGAAACCCTGGAACTCCATCTCCATGGATTTCATTGAGCAACTCCC
>JBBPQS010000745.1:0-10132 GCA_038092635.1 Xerocomus ferrugineus | reverse complement strand
GGCCGTGCAAGGTTATGTGTTTCTTAAGATCTGATGGAACGGACTCTGAGGAGACAAGGGTCGAGGGTACGGATAAGGTCTGTTATCATGATAGGAAGAATAGTTATCTGGCACAGCACGGAAATGAATAGAAGGTTGTGACGGTGAATGACTCAACTGACTATGTCATGCCTCATGGCTATGCACGTGTCGTAGTGACTCAATGTGACTCAGAGGTGAGTCATCATGAGTTACTAATAAAAGATAAGATCAAAAGATAAGCGAAAGTGAAGATAAGATGAGATAAAGAGTACCGTTTGTAACACCTTCTGCACGACCTCATCGGCTTCGGTGTGTCGTTTCTTTTATGTCATCACTTGTCCTTCATGACTCCATCGGCCCCCAATGACTCATTTCTCTTTAGTCACCCTGTGACTCCCTATGACTCAATCTTATTTCTCCCACACCTGCCCTAAAGCTTCAAGGGTAGTATATATACTTTCGATACACGTCCCGTATCTCTAGCTTAGATCTCCTCTGTACTACATTCTTGTATACAAATCTGAGTCCCCTTTGCCTTCCCTCATCCCCTGACTCCTTGTAAGCCTATGCTCATGCTTTGAACAGGTGTCTTGTCCCTTGAACCTTTGAACCCGTCGTAAGGAAGCTTTCCTTGACGACTCTTGATCGTCTTGAGTGGAAACCCCCTTGACGACTGACCTTTCAACCCGTCAAGTAGGAAAGCCCTTTGACAGCTCCTGTCTAAACGTTCTCGAGGAAACCCCCTTGAACACTCTCTGACCCCTTCGCCTCAGAGGATATGTTTGCTGCCCTACCAGGGACCAAGTGTAACACCTATCTCCAGCTTCCTCAAATCGTGTCTCTGGGTGATTACATCCACGGCATCTCGGTATTCAAGTGCATACTCAAGCATATCAAATGTTGAGTTCCACCAAGTCAAAACATCATGTGGCAAGAAAGTAATGGCCCTCTTCATCTCTTGCAGATTTGTTTCCAGGCTTGCAAGAGGACTGTTGTCAAATGAATCACCTTGTACCCCAGCTTGTGGATCTATCGGGAGGGCATTATTATTCCCAGTGATGGTGTATGTGTTTTCTGGGAATTTACCTTCGTTAAAGCTAATTTCAATAGTGCTAGCTCCTTTTTTCTTCTAGGTCCAAGAGCTCAATCTCGCTCATCCAGCTGCTGTCATTGTCACCTTCACCGTTCTCAACATTGTCCATATCCACAACATCTGATCAGCTCAATATATTCTCTTTGACTGGAAATGTCCTGAGTCCATCCAGTGCTAGATCAGCATCCTTTTTACTGACATCAAACAGATGGATAATCAATTTTGCCACCAGGTTGATGACATGCAGGAAACAGCATACGCATATGGATGACCCTCCGAATGACGGGTTCAATTTAGCTAGTTGGTCAACCATCACATCATTGTTTGTTGCATTATCGTAAGTGACAGCCAGCATCTGGAGCTGTCAGCATACAGTCAGTCATCATCATTACACTATACTGTTACAGACCTTATCTGACAATCCGAAATCCTCTAGCACTTGTACAAACACTGTGGCAAGCTCCACACCCATGTGAGACTGCCATCATATCAGCACACGTTCCACCAAGCACGTAAGTCCAACTTTACCTTAGCAACCTCAATGATATCTAATGGAAAACTCAGTGGTGCCCCCTCTTTCTCCATATGGGCTGTGAATGCAACATATACAGTGTGATTTGGCAATGTCCAAGCATCCATTGCAAAGTGTATTCTCCCCTTGTATTCCTGGCGTGTATGATTAATGAATCGTCTGTCGCCATGCTAACCATCACTTACCTGTAACATCTTAGCTACCCAGTGTGAGTACATTCAAAAACCTCCTTGACATCACAGGCCATAGTTTCAGCTGATGGTATGTAATGTTCTGGCCTCCCCATTTTCATCAAACTCAAAAAAGCTTTGTCTGTGACTATACTGAATGGTCACAGGTCCTTGGTTACTCACCACACAATCTCCATGCTAGTGGACTCAGAATCAACAATCCAGTCAATCAGGCTATGTTTCCATGTACCAAGTCTCAGCCCGCGTGTGTTGTCGATGGCTGTAAGTCATCTTTCCTTTCCCTTTATGCTCAAAAGATTCAGTGATTGATCCACTCCTCAGGATACTTTTGACAATCTTTGTCCGTACTTCCAGGACATCCTTTGCATCGGCTACTGCATCAAGAGCCTCGTCACCCCAACAAGAGCGGACATGCTTCCTCAGATTACTGGTAGACTGTACATCCTTGGTATCAAGGTAATTGTTACGAACGGTACCCTTATCTCATCTTATCTCTCCTTTCATCTTATCTTTTGATCTTATCTTTCATTAGTAACTTATGATGACTCACAATCAAGTCACATTGAGTCACTGACGTGTGCATAGCCATGAGGCATGACACAGCCTGTTGAGTCATAAACCGTCACAGCCTTCTATTCATATCCATGCTGTGCCGGGTAACTGTTTTCCCTATCATGGTAAACGGACCTTAACCGAACCCTCAGACCACATATCCTCAGAGTCCGTTCCATCGGATCTTAGAAGCACACAGCATCGCATAGCCATCAAGGCACTGATGCTGCAGATACGGGTGCCACACAGCCATGGTGACTTGTCTCTAGTCATTGTGACTTGTCAGGGTTAAGGGTTACTATATTTACGATATGATCAGTCAGATCTAGTACAAACAGATGTACATACCTGAGTAGTATATAAAGGCCTAAGAGCTGACCAGAGAACTCCAGTCAAGTTCTCTTGGATTATCCCCTCGAAACTTGTCCCATCCCCTCTCCTCTCTTTTGAGCACTTGAGGACTGTCTCCTAACTGGGGCTGGTTATTAGAGTTGCTTCAGTAATGCTGCTCTTTTGTCTTACAACCCCATGCGTCAACTTCTATGCTCGGAGATCATTCTCGAGTCTTGGCCAAAGTCTCGTCTTGGTCGGCATCAAGATCTGAGATAGGATTTTCTTTCTCTCCCTTCTGGATCATCTCACTTACCTTGCCTTTTTTGTATGCATGTAGATTGTTCACAGGGTCCGATGGGTGTTTTTCAACACTGGTTGCACTGTTCCTCCTTTTCTTGGGCTTAGACAGACCCAGCATGGCATCATCATCAAGTGCCAGATGCGCCTTTTTAGTCAGCTTTGGGTGTTTTTCAACACTGGTTGTGCTGTTCCTCCTTTTCTTGGGCTTAGACAGACTCAGCATGACATCATCATCAAGTGCCAGACGCACCTTTTCGGTCAGCTTGACAATCCACTTCTTTGTTGTGGTGGACATGAGCCTATTATGGTTGAGGAGGATTGAGATGTGATGGTCACATGTTTTTTGTGTTTCATCCCTCATGTTGTGGTTTATCATGGTAAACCTTGTTTGCATGCAAGTATATGGAATATGTACTAAGCTGCTTACAGCCAATACTATCATACTGTTTCATGCTAACTCTGACGAAGGGTATGGGTACGGGTGCGGGTAGTTGCAAGTCCTACCTGGACCTGAGACCCGCATGGATTTGGCTTACCCATGACAATCCCTAATACCTGATGGAGCATTGGAGCAGATCTTCTGTACACAGCTAATGATGAGTTTGTTTGAGCATCCACACCTAGTTTAGTAGAAACAAATAGATTAGATGTGCATCCATGACATACAACAGGGGGAGAGGGGATCATATTGTGTACAAGAAGGGAACAGGGGGAAAGAGGGCCATGCACAAGATCGTCAAGGATCGGGTGATCATGGCAGCAGGAAGTGATTGCTATTGCATTTTTCTAAGGCTGAGTGTTGATCCTGTTTAGACAACTCCATTGTCCAAAACCTGTAGCTGACATCAATACATCAAGCAAATGGCATTCTAAGCATGTCTTGTTGCCAACAGTTCTTTCCTGGTCAAGTTGCTCTTATATTGGATGATTATTTATCTTAGTGTTGTCCATAGAACCAAGGGTAAGCTATCCTGAGAAAAGCAAAATGCACAACATCTAGCATGTTTGTCTGGTCCTATGACAGTTCCTCTATAATAGCAAGGGAGCTATTTTTGGCAAGGATATGAGATAATGAGCAGTATACATTGAGACTTCACCACTCTCAAGCAAAAGGGTCCAAGACTCTGCAACAAATTGCATGATGACTAGTTGAAAGTTCTTGTAAAGAAGTGAAATGCCTTACCTGGTAATCTAATAAGTTCATGATATTGCACCAACCCCGTGGCAATGTACCTAATCATCATATAATTGAGCCTAAGATTTGTATTGATGAGATTAGAAAGGGGGATTTGATTGGATATAATATGCTGCACGATAGCAAGGCCACAGTTGTGAGCTATAAAGCTCCACTCTGAGGCAGTATTGTATAGGGTATTTTGTAGGTGATATATTGATCAATTTCATTGTGTAGTCAGGCCAATTCAAAATTTTCTAACTCACCAGTAATCTCCCTAATGGATGCAGAATGTAGCATTGGGTTCATAGGGAGCATCATAGCCCCACCAACTATCCTGTTGGGCAAGATCTTGTGTTGATCTATAGTTGACATGATGACATGAGGTGAGACATAATCTTGCACTAGTTAATGCACTACTACTTACCTTGTCAATCCTGGTATGGCCATCAAATTTGGTGTTCAGAGACATGTTTAGAGCACATTAGTGATTATGCTGTTTGTGTGAGGATCAATTGTGGGAGCAGTTGGGTTTATCCAACAAAAAACTTCCTTTCTTCCAAGACTATATTGATCCTGATGGGTTCATTGATCCATGGAGTATTAATAGACAGAAATAGAGTTGACACCATGATGACATCAACTCATAAAATATATTCTCAATGCCTCAGCAGGATTTCAAGGGCAAACCAATCTTACTAATAGATAGTGTTGGACTTGAGGAATACAAGTTATCACTGAGATAACATGCCTTATGTATTATCACAAATATTATGTCAAGAAACAAGACTTCTTAGCACATTTGGTTAGTAAATTTATCAAAGGATCTCTCAGGAGTATAAGTTTCTGATATGGTTACAGCCCATGATTGTTTTATAACTACTGACAGTACTATTTCCCAATATCACTCATATCATTGTCATCTCCATCAACCTTTGAAAACAATGAGAGTGTGGGCTGAAGCACTTCCTGAACCCTACTATGTTCAACATTCTTCCATACACAAACTGACTCACCACACATCCAATACAACAGATATGTTGGTAGTCAATATCACATTTTTTACCATCATGAATAAATAATCTGATCCCAATTCTGTGTTTGAAATGGGAGAGAAATATCAAATAGGTAAAGCCAATCAGATATCCTGTTTTCAATCAGTATCCCCTTCACTGTATATAGTCAAAAATTCAGATTCTTCAAAGTATACAAGACTCAGTTTGCATATAAGCACAATGTTGAACAAAAATTGTTTGTTTGTAGTCATGAATGGCCAATGCTGCCATCCCCAGTGGCTCAATTGTCAGTAAAGCAAAGACAATAGTACATTAATATATCATCCTTCTGTGTTATATTTGACACAAATGATGTTTGTAACAGTTTGACATATGGCTCTGTTGGGGTCCATCCAAGTCCTAAGAAGCAGAACAGCATATATTTCAGTGTCATTTTGCAAGTTTGAATTGAAATGAGGGCCAAGGATCATAAAATAAAATAATGATGTGAAAACTATTTGGAAAAAGTCTATATTGTGGATTAACTGGGAATTCATTCTTGGCCATGTAATAACCCTACTGGAGTGGTTTGGATATGGTTTTAGCATGAGCCATAACACATGTCCCCATTGTGTCAGACAAGATTGGACAGACTGAGAGTTTGAAGTCAAGTTAGAGTAGGAGGGGTCAATATTGGTTTGAAGTACTGGCACATTGGCCACTCATGCTTCTGAATGAGACTCATTGAGGTAAAACATATCAAGACATCTGCTATGAATAGTGTTTAAAAGTCCAGTTAAGTTAAGTTTTTATTTTAAGATGACATGTCAGTCACTTAGACCAATATTGGTACCAAAAGTAAATATGAGAAAATCAGGAAAATTAGAGGAGATAGGAGAGCTGGCTATACACCTCTTGTAACCAGTTTTTTTTTGGTTATGGAAATTTTCAGATATGAACAATTACAGTTCAGTCAAGTTATGGTTTTTTGTCAGTTATGTGACTAGACTTTGGAACACTAGTGCCAATGCTTCAACACTATCACATGCCCCTTGTCTTTATTCTTCTCATGTGTACGGACACTCCCACCCACCTGCTTGCTCTCACACCTTACCTGATGTTGCACATAGACAGATAGAACTCTCACACGCCCTCATATGTATATATCCCCTCCTCCCCACAGTCCTGGATGATCATACAGCGCCCATGTGTCTGCCCTGACCCTGCCATGCACACATGAACACACCGCTATCACTGTCCTGTCCACCTCATACCTCACACCTCACCCAATCTTCTGTGCATCAACACTAGGGCATATTGTGGGTATACCTTGGGGTATCTGAGCTGATACCCACACCCATATGCACTATATACCTACCCACAGTGTGGGTGTGGGTTTCTTTGTGGGTTTCAAAAATCTGACCCGTTTTCCTATGATACCTACACATACCCACCACATATTTGTGACTAACAATGAAGAATATACTCACCCCATAACTGGATATCTTTTATTCCTAGCAGACATATGCATAGTTATATTATACCCCCATGGGTTGTGGGTTTGGAATACCTTCTACATATACTTTATAGTATACTGTATGGCTACTATTATGTCTATACAATTACAACCTTGGTAATCTTCATACTCCTAACCCTGACAATTGTAACTTTGATTCTGACCTGATTCTGACCTTGTAGATCTTCATTGTATCAAATGTTGAAATATATGTATTTTAGGTATATCTTGACTGGATTTTTCGATTTTTCGATGGATAAATAGCCCCAACCATGAACAGAAAACATGATTGCTTGTATCTCAGTTAATTGTAGTTCACATTCTTTGCACAAGGGACAGTTAAATGGACCTTATTCAGTGGTACATTTGATATATATAAGGTGAAGCCATTAGGAGTTGTCAAGATATGTAAAATACCACACTCTTACTATGCTAACATACTTGATTGACATTCAAATATATAAGTGTTATATTTGGTTAGCAGGTTTATCAAGGTTAGGACTAGCAAGGATAGTATTATTTAAGTTAGATAGGATGAGGATTATCAGTGTTAGGATATTAATATATGGTAGTCTGATGATAACTCATACCATTATATACTCACCAAATAACCCATGTACCCATGGGTATCCAAGATCTATACCCACACCCATACCCACACATACCCATACCCATGACCTACGCTATGCCCTAATTGATACAAATGCACATGTGTCTTGAGAACAACAACATGTTGTCCTTGTCTCACTTCCCCTTGCCCTCACCCTCTCCCCTTGTCTCACCTGACAATGACAATGACAGCAACACAATTAGGTAACAGCAAGGGTATACCCTAGGGTGTTTCTGCTGATACCCTTACCCTAGGGTAGAGATATCTGCGTGAACATACCACAGGGTACCAATGACATATCTGAATTCTCAATCTAATATTTGATATTTATGAGAATAAAGGGATTCTAATATCATGTGAGTTAGGTTGACTATCATGATATACTGATTGATGATACCTCTCAAGATACCCCTACCCCTACTCAGATAATACTCCTTCTTGATATCTCTTGCTATTGCTTAAACACAATTAGGCATTTGCATGAGTATGGCAAATTCATGTGGGTCATGGGTATGGGTTTCCTATATGATATCTGGAGTATCCTGTGGTATATCCACAGTGTGGGTTTGAGATACTCTACATATATCTTATAGTATAGTTATCATGTCTATAGTATGTATAAGGTATTATAACCTTGCTAATATTCATAGTCTTGACCCTGATGATCCTAACTCTGACAATCCTAACCTTGATTCTAACCTTATAGATGTCCACCATGTTTGATGTTGAAATACTTGTATCTCAGGCATATCTCAACCGAATTGTTCGATTTTCGGATGGATGGATAGCTCCAATCGTGTAGTATATTCCATCTCTTCAACAGGAAACATGAAAGTGTCATGTAGCTTCACTGAAAAATGATTAAATCCACATAGTTCTAGATAAGATGCAATTTTAGATTGCTTGTACCTCAGTCATTCTTGGCTGGCTTTTTGTGACCAAGGGGTAGTTAGAAAGCCTGTCATATTTGGTTAGGATTATCAAGATTTAAAGTGAGATAGGATTAGGGTTATCAGGGTTAGGATATAACTGAGATTCATGTCACTTATTACATAAGCTAGAGCATACTTAGGATTCTTTTCCTCACTGTAGGTTCTCTAGTGTTTACAGATGACCTATAGGTATGCCTTACTATCTACATCTAATACATAGTGTTTACAAAGAACCTACAGAGTATTTCAATACATGAGTATGGGTATATGGTGGGTATGGGTATGGGTATGACTGCTAATACCCTGGGATATACCCGTTCAAGACCTCAAAAATACTGTTAACTCGACTGAACTAGACCACTTTGGACCGGTTCAAATTAGTCCAGTTGTCCTGGATTTAAAAAAACAAAGGTCCAGTCTTTTAAAAATCAAGAAATCTGAAAAACCAGTGAAACACTGGTTACTTCGCCACTATGCCACCTGGTTACCACTATTTCTATGCACTTCCCATAATATTTTCAGACTTTTTAGATTTCTTTCTAGCCAGTTACAGATATATTTCCTAATTAATATTAGAGTAGCATTTAATGCAGTTCTAATCATATCTCTACCATTTATGGGTGGATTTACATCACTAAGGGGTCCGTAGAAAGGTCAGAGTCCATACTACACTTCCCCATGCCACTACTAAGCATTGTTCTCACATGTAGCCAAGATATAGTATGGAGCTTTCATCAATGGTCAATGTTCGAAGGGGATACTACTTGGTCTTGTAACCATGAGTTTCCCAGTTGGCTGATCCTTCGTGGATGCATATACTTGCGCACAGTATGCTGAAAAGCTCTCTTCCAATGGATCCAAGACCTTGATTAACGCAGTCAGAAGGGAGAGTCACCAGTGTTCAAGGATATCAATGGCTTTCTGGATCTGTTCGTTCTGGGACAATCGAGAGGTCATATGGCAGCTGCATGTCAAGTCTGAGCTTGATTCAGGAGATAATTAAGAAGATGAGGAGCAATTCATCACTGTATTGATGATCGACTTGGGCGATAAGGCTTGACAGGTTGCTTATGTAGTTCTCCTAGGCTTATCCTACTGTATGTGCTCTTGTCTATGTCTGAATTTGGGGTTCTCTCCAGTTGACACAAACGAAATTTACTAGACTAGCTCCACTAGACAATAAACAAGGAATCCAAAAAAAAAATAGTGGAGGAGAGCACGCTAGAGCAGGTGACAGTACTCTGGGTTCTTTTATTCTCTTTTGTGTGTTGAAAAGTGGTAAAGAGAGCGCAGCACAGGTTTTGAACCGAATTGTTCCCTGGAAGGTACAGTATGAGCAGCGCAGTGAGCCAGATCAGTTGGTATACATAGAGTCATCCTCCACACAGAAGCCCTCTCCACCATCCAAATCAGACACCTCATCACCATCTTCACTCTCCTTGCATAGCTCCAGGATGGCCGTTTTCGAAGCTACTCCCAGAAGCTTTTCTAATGAGAAGGGTTAGTTTATATTAGTCATAGCATGCAGGTAGTTACAGTGAAACCTACCCATGGCCACCTCATACCCCCCAAACTTAGCTTTGTTCAAAGCCTTCAGTGTCTTGTCATTGGAGCCCTGTATGAAGTGCACTACTTGCTCCACGGCCTTTTTGTAGGACCAAGCGAGTCACAAGGTTTGTGAAGAACTCAAAGTCCTTCCTTGGTGCTTCTGTTCCCTCATCGCCTGGATGAGGATTGAGTGCCAAGTAGACCACTAAGGGGTATCTGCCTGCAACCATAGGGGTAAGATTTGAGAGCCTATGGGGAATATAGCATTACCAGTACTATAAAGGTCAAAAGATGGTCCCTGAACAGCTCAAGGGACTGCATCATAGAGATGCACT
>JBBPQS010000744.1:0-10142 GCA_038092635.1 Xerocomus ferrugineus | reverse complement strand
AATTGATGTTAGAAAGGGATACGAATACGCAGCCAAGTTCAAAGCCAACGTCGGCATCAACTCACGAACCCGACTTCCAGCCTTACACTCCACAGCGTCCCAGTACCAAGAATGCTGACACGCTTGAAAGCCTGTCCTCGTCACCAACTCGACAAGCCGCCCCCACGGACGCGGTAGCGAAACAATTCAAGAAGCGATCGCGTGCGCCGTCAGAGGTCTTTGCCTCGGAACCATCGTCACCGACCAAAAATCCAGGGCCCTCGTCACAAACGCGGGCGGCTCCATCTGGCCCTGTCTCTGCGTACCCCCGTGCGCCGCCGCGTTTCGTAAACTCTTTCGATGGTCAAGTGTTGGTCGATCGAAAGGGTCGTGTACCGCGAGCATTTCCTCTAGAAAATGCAGAGGAGGAGGAGGAGGAGGAGGAGGAGGAAATGGTCGAGGACATGGTGCAATGGCCTCCTCTTCGTTATGAGGCTGCCAAGCAAAAGACGGCAAACGGCGAGGTCAACAAACATCACGCATTTAGTCAGCCTCAGCCACCTCTTCCTCCAGAGGAAGATGCAAACGGCGAACGACGCCACCCGTTCGAGCTGGACAGACGTGCCCTTGTCGCTCAGTTTATAGCTGAGGCCCGCGTGGAGAACGAGGATGGCAAAGATGGGGTTCGGAGTGGCCCTTCCCCTGTCAAACGCACTGTACCACCAGCACCCGAGCCACACACCAGTCCCGGCCCAAAATCACCATCCAAAGTACCACCAGAGGAAAGTACATCAGAAGGCGAACAGGGACGACCTCACGCGCTCGAGACCGATAGAAGCGTCGTTGCCGCTCAGTTGATAGGCGACGTCCCCGTGGAGAGCGTATAATGATACAACGATCTCGCAGTATAAATGGGGAGGCAGCGGCTCCAGTAGCCTCAGCAAATAGCTCTTCCGTTGAGTCCTCAGTTCTACGAACACACCCAGCTCTAAATAAACATGTTCATCGGCCCGCAACGGCAACAACGAGTGTAATACCGGTTCGCAGGCTTGCTTCCTTTGGAATTTTACATTTGAGCGTTTAGGGTTTGAGTGATTTAGTGCAAAGCCTCTCAGCAATATTGCGTGGTCATCTGAGCTGGGATACGCTCCGATAGAGTGGCTTCAAGAGCGTTGTTGAGTCGGTATCAACTTCAGTCTTCCAGCTAAACAAGGCACTAGTATGTGGTACGAATACTCGCCAAAGGAGCCGTTTCTCAGATAGCACCGTCGATCACACGCTGAAAAGCAATCATTACATAAGCAATCACCATAAATGGCATCCCTTGAATCTTCTGATTCTCAACAACGACTGAACTACTGAGGCTTCACTCTATGGAACATCGTGATCATGGACAAATATAGCAATCGACACAAGGGAGGGACGTGGAAAAGGTCGGCTTTCCAAGGGACGATGTAGAGGTAGGTGATTGCAACTCATATTGAAAGCAGTTAGGACGAAAAGCAATATATACATCAACAATTTTCCGCGGACAATGGTGCTTTCTCAGTCTGGCAGCAGAAGGTACACTATTCCTTTATGCACGTTTCACCGCGAATTGCTGCAGAACAGACTGACAGTGAGGCACTCAAAGCTTTTTATCGAGGTATTCACGGCCAACTCGGCTCCCAGAGTTCTCTCGTATGAGTGTATAAGGGTGCAAATACTTATGCGCACTATTTTTCGTTGGTGAGCACACATATTTTGTGTATTAGCAATAACAAAAAGTGAGAAACGAAATGCCATATGAAGTACATAGTACATGCAATTATAATTAAAGTCACGATTGTAGGCATGTCGTTGTCATTGATATGGTGATCACGCTGGAACGAGCAAGGAGGCTTAGGGAGAACGAATGAGGCGCGAGGCCATGCTGGGAGTTGATAACTGAGATGGGGCCGAATGAGCGAGCGAGTAAGGGGAAGGGGAAGGGTGAACGGGCGAGGAGGGAGCAGGTGAACAAACAAGGCAGTCATGTGAACGAGCGGGTGTGAGCGAGGCGGTGGTGCTGGGGACGAACAAATGAGGTGAACAAACGAGTGAGGTGATTGTGGCGAACGGGCGAGGAAGGAGGCTAAACAGGGTGTGGGATGAACAAGCGGATCGGAGGCGACTCGTGAGCAGGTGAGGTGGAAGTGACCGAACGAGGCAGGATGCGTGAACGAGCGAGATGCGCTGGTTAGGTGAGGCGAATGGGGTTTGTCACGACTTGCCACTACCCAGGCCCGACGACGACGACGACAGGGCAGTCACGCCAACGCGATGCAATGTCGATGACGAGCCTGAGGAGAACGATGCACCTCGCGGCCGTCACGAACACCTGTCCACCTGCTCACGCCCGTCCATACATATCTGTCCGCACATCCTCCCCGCCCCTGACCGTATTCGTTCGAGCCCTAGCGCTCGTCTCCCACCACATCTGCTGTGTCCGTACGGGCCTGTCTCCCATCCCCGCCGTGCTCGTTTGAGCCCCCAGTATACAAGCACGTATGCACTGGTCTGCATTCCCATCTTTCCGTTCATGCTTCCGATCTACTCCTTCTGGCGCATAGATGACTTTTCGTAGTGCGACGCGTGTCGTGCTCGGAGAGTTAGGCAAAAAGATCGTTGTGCATTTACGTCGTACGCTTTTGAGGTCTGCGTTGATACTAACATTACGGTTTGCGTCGGACTCAGGGATGTATTCTGTGCGGCGAACTTCGTGAGCCCAGAGTCGACGACAAGCATGCGATTTCTCTCTGCAAGGCCCTTATCACAACCGCAACCTGGGGTCAACGTGCGGAGTCAAAAGGTACCGAGCAAACAGGAATCCGCGGACCAAGGTGAACTTGAAACTCAACGTCGATCACCAGTAAGCAATGCCGCTGCAGTAGTCCATCGTCGTTGTCGTGGATGAATGAGTTGTGGTTCAATCATGTGCAATGTTGTGCCACACTCGAGCCATTACCAAACGTCGGAGTTTGAGCGCGAGTTTGACTCCGATTTCACCAAAAGAATTCGTACTAACTTTGGCCTCTATCAGTCCTGGGGAGAAACGACCTGGACCGTCACGATATATTCTGCAACATGATCCACAGCCCACAACCAATGGCAGTATCATAATTAAGTCACATTATTGTTGCTGTATACCGGCGGCATCTTCAATCTCCGTTTGACGGTACCTCTAGTTTCTTTCCCAGCATGAAGAACAGGATTATCGAAACGCATTTTTATGGAGCGCACATATTTTTCGGCCGCCTCTGGGAGTGCGCGTAAGCTGTCATCCATGGCATGGTGAGATTCGCCGACTTAAAACTTTGACAATATCCTGTTCATTGTCACGCCCAGGCACTGATCTCTCACCGGACCTTCAAGTTACATGTCTCGATGCTGTTTTTGTTGCTCCTGGGCGCTGAGCCCCTGAGGGAGGGATGGGGCAAGTTCCATATACGTTCATTGGTCCAAGGATCAGTGGGCTGTGTTATATGACCTACCTTTGGAAACGACGCTCGAAAGTTCATGCCTTGCTGCCCTGTTGTGACCGAATGACAGATAGGTACACTGGACCTCTTTGCATTTGCATGTACGGTGGGTGAATAGGCTGTGTTCAGAGATATAGTTGAAGGGGGGTTACCAAGCCTCCTCTCTGTATAAAAGATGAGTTTTAGAACAGCTCACTATCAGTTCACCAGCATCCCATCGCACCTCGAACGCACATCACTCAGCCTACTCTACCTCTTAACAAAATGCACTTCCGCTTCGCTAGCCTTCTCCCCATCGCTGCCCTCGCTGCAGTCGTTGCCGGTGCACCCAGCGAGCTCGAAGCTCGTAATGGCGGGACCAGCCAGTGCAACACCGGTACTCTCCAATGCTGCAACAGCATCTCCACCGTGAGCTTTTCTCGCTTCTCACGATGTCGCGCTTGACACTGACCGCGGCCCACGCTCTAGGCGAGCAACCCAATTACCTCCATTCTCCTCGGGTTATTCGGAGTCAATACTGGCTCGATCACGGGTACCGTTGGACTCACCTGCTCTGGGAACGTTGCGAGCAGCACTTCTTGCACCCAGGAGCCTGTCTGCTGCAATGGCAACACCTTTGTGAGTTGTCCTTTTTCGCTCTATGTGATTGCGGACTGATCGTTGTTCGCCCCACAGAGCGGCGGACTCCTCGTTATCGGTTGCTCCCCTATCACTTTGTAAACAGCTGAAAGACAGATTTTCTCAGGGATTATGGTGGCCTCTGAATTGTTTTCGTTTTTTACTGATTTGTATGGTCTCTTGTGATATTATGTATATATGGGAATATGGTTGAATGAAGTTAGCTTGATCTTGTGTAAAATATTCCAAGAGCAAGAGCGTTATCCACAGCAACTTGGATAAAAATCATGAAAGAGCCTTCTCGGGAACATTGTAGTGAGAGCGGTGGGACTCCATCAGGTGCCATATAGGGAACTCGCAAATAGAATGCCATGATAAAAGCATTGACAATTTGAGGCCAACCAGGGACTGGTGACTAGAGTTGATGGCAGGAAGTGCCATTCTCAACTAACTACAGATCAGGACCGGCTATGCACAATGCTCTAAGCAATGCATACGAGTCTCCCTGCTCTACCGTTCTCGTTTATAGTGTTCGGTCGATTTGTCATCGAGCACGATTAGGCATCACGCCAGTCTGTTCATTGAAGTATGTACGCGGCACGCCAGAGCTTGACGTTCAATGCTACAAACACTCAGACCGGCGTATGTAAATGGATAAATCGGCCCTTGATATTGGAATGCCCTGCAAGAAAAACAGCCTCGCTGGGAAGAGGTGACACCAAGGATGGACGGAGCGCGAAACTTGTATACAAGGAAAGAAAAAAGATCGATCACAGAAAACCGCAAAAGGAAACATCTCAAAACATCATTCTTCACTGAACAGAACACATTGAATTCATCGTGAAACTTGATTTCCAGAAGCATCTTCTACCCTTGCCATATCTTCAACATATTCCTCGCTCTCTCTGGAAATTTTTGACACAGCACACTGAACATGTTAGCCCCTGAAAAAAGGTTTAACACCAATTCATGACGCTCGTATTATGCGTGCGAAGTTGGCCGCACAATCACCACCCCGCTCTTACGCCCAAAACAGCACTTCACCGCCGGTGTGCCGGCGCACATTGAGGAAATGAACGTGGTACAGTACACTTGCTCATAATGCATAAAATTTTTCATTACCAAAAATTACCAAAACCTAGTCATTTTAGCCGAGAATGTACGAAATCCTAATATGCATTATGAGAATTTTCTATGCATCATGAGCAAGTGTACTGTATCTGAGTTTACATAGACCTGGGCATGATTTTGCGGGCAGCTCAACTTGTCGGCCGATGTAAAATGGTGCGTCCATGACCCGCGTCTATGTTGCAGGCTGTGAGCTTTTCCCTGATCATTGACATATTTCTGATCGAGTGACTCAGGCCAAGGCACATAGGTTGCCTCGCCGGAAGTCCAGATATTTACACACGAAGTTGCACTGAGTACTGATGTCTCACTAGGAGCTCTCGTGATGCCGGGCAATTGCTTGTTTCTTTGCTCTCTCTCAACTCCTGCAGGAAGGAGGATAGCTATGAGGCATACTCAATACATTCTGTTCCTCTACTGACCGTCATGTTGGTCTTCCTCCTGGACCATTGCGCAAGGAACAGAGCCAAGTCCTTCCCTCTGTCACATTCCATTATGTTCCTGTTGATCAAAATATCAGTGGGCGGTGGTGTGTGGCATGCCTGGGCAGCACCAACCCATGACGCGCTTGACCCCTTTCCCCCCTCGTCATGGTGCCGTGATGGAGCGATAGGCACGTCCGACCTCTCCGCCCTGACCTATTCGAATTTGCATGCATACTGGGGAAAGGGGCTGTGTGCAAGGATGGAGCAGGATGGGGGTGATGATGTACTCTTTGCTGTATAAAAAGGTGAGCCGCAGAACAATTTACCACCAACCCATCAGCATCCAATCGCCTCTCGAACACATATCACCTCTTAACAAAATGTTCATCCGCTTTGCTAGCCTTCTCCCCATCGCTGCCCTCGCTGCAGTCGTCGCCGGTGCACCCAGCGAGCTCGAAGCCCGTACCGGCGGGACCAGCCAGTGCAACACCGGTACTATGCAATGCTGCAACAGCATCTCCACCGTGAGGTTTCCCTCTCCTCACTCCATCGTGCTTACACTAACAATGGCCTATACCCCAGTCGAGCAACCCGGTGACCAGTGTCATTCTCGAGATGTTCGGAGTCAACTCTGGCACAATCAACGGTATCGTTGGGCTCACCTGCTCTGGGAACGTCGGGAGCAGCACGTCTTGCACTCAGGAGCCTGTCTGCTGCAATGGCAACAGCTTTGTTAGTCGACATTTTCCGCTTCTACCCGATCGCGGACTCATCGTTCCCCCACACAGAGTGGCGGACTTATCACCATCGGCTGCTCCCCTATCACTTTGTAAACAGACACATTCACCCAGGGCTTCAAGATGGCATGTTAAATGTTTTCGTTTTCTGTTGGTTTGTATGGGCTCTTGTAGTATTAGTTCGTATAGGGAATATGGCTGAATGAATGGATTATTTGTCTGATCTTTTAATGAACCTGGAAGACGAACTTCGATGAGAGGAACCACTGCGCTGCGAGTCGCGACTCAGGACGTTGAATTGGTATCGTGAGGTATAAACACAAACAACCAGCCTACAGATTCCATGTGTGAAAAGGAAATTTATGTCGATTGGATCGATTATGCTTTGGCATTGGAATCATTGCACCTGAGAGGAAAAACAGCCGCCGCGTGAGGCCTTGAGGGAAAGCTTGCACATAAGGTAACTCATGATCGACAATCGATCGTCGAAGCCATGGTCGGTTCTCAATTCCCCAGTCTCAATATTAACCAACTAATGGTGGTAAGTAGTATGCTCTATTGTAATGCGTCCTTGATCTATTCTTCCCATTCACCATACTCCCAGTTGAAGCAATCCTACCATTATTGAGTACGATTCATACCCACTCCTTCGAAAGAAACCAGGACGCACCACACAATCTGCTTGTTCTTTCGCCGCGGGTACCGGCAGCTCCACCTTCTTGGTATCCTTGTCCTTATCTTTATCCTTCTCACCGCTACCCCACCAGGGCCAGCTCAGCTGTGAGATGGTCTTGTCATCGTCCGGTGAAGGTTCATCGGCCCACTCGAGGTCCTCAGCGAGTAAACGCTCGACGATCTCTCGTATCGAGTGCGTCCGTATGTCCACCGCCCATTTAAGCTTGGTGACTGTGTCATACAGCACGACCTTGCCGAGATGACACCTGTGGATTTCGCCATTAACTGGTTGTTACTGGTAATAGAATGAACTATCGACTACCTACCTCGTCTCCATCGCATAGCCGGCAATTGCACACGTGGATGTAACACCATTACACACTCCCATGGCTATTGGGTCTGCCGTATGTATGATATGGGTTATATGCTGGGTCGATGGCTTTGGAGGTCGTTAGTGTAGTACCAAACAGAGAGGCCTAGGTTTAAACACACAGGAGAAGGGAGATGTAGTCGGGTGGCTGCTAGCTTCTCAGCCGGCGCTTCAAATGCCACAACGGGTACACCAAAGGTGACTCCAACGAGAGATGCCAGGGAACCACCCAACGAATGGCCTGCATATTCATGTCTGAGTGGGTTCCGAAACGCAACTGAAAGGCAGAATTCCGGAATACGTACCGATTACCCAAATGTTAGAACTTGGGTACATATAGGTGATATTATTATATAAATGCTAGAAGTCGAATTAGATTTGGCGAGTCTCAGAAAGGGAGCATGCTTACGATCCCAACAGAATAGTATAAATCATCGTCTTCGAGCGCACTTTCTATGCATTCTTGACTGCATTTCCCTGCTCCCTTGTAGCACCCACAAACGGTGCTCCATGTTGGACCCACACGAGCACAACAACAAGAAAAGAGCATGTTGTCGTTTAACTTGTCTTTTCGTACCGTCGGACCACCACCACCAGTAATCCACCCAGCCGATGTACCCTTTATGGACAAGACCACCGTAGAATTATCTTCCGAGACAAAAACATGACCACGAAGACCATCGTCGTCAGGTTCCCAGCCCACAGGAACTGTCTGCATAGATAATGAGAACACACCATGCAGAGGGAGGACAAAAAAATCAAAGACTTGCCGTATTGAACCCCTCGACACTGTACCAACCCGCGTCTGGACTTGCGCTGTAGGCATTATTGGACATCTTAGCGAGAGAGAGTAGTGCTTCCCGGTCGGTCACATCTGGACCAAACACCTCCTCTGAGTACCAGATAGTAGCGTCGTTCTGTCCACGAAGCATCGAGCGAAGGCGGGCATCATGAAAGGCGGCGTATGAGACGGGTCGATGTGTGAGAAGGTGCGACGTGTCTACGTCGTAGGTGTACGGGTCTGCGGGCGTGCTTAGCGAATGCGACAAGAGCTGAGATGAACCGATGTCGGAGAAGATCACGCGCGATGTGTTCGTGACGGCGTGCTCGTGTCGGAGGTGAAAGGCAAGTCGAGGGGGTTGAACTTGCAGGTGTTCTGAATCCTTCCAGAGCAGCGAGGTTAGTAAAAAGCGGAGTGTGACTGGGAATAGATCAAGGATCATGGCTTTGTGAATACATATGCGGGAAAAGAAGCAAAGTTGTGGTCGTGGTGAACCTCCGGGAGAGTTGTACTTGGTTACATAATCCTCTCGTCTTCTGCTTGTACCGTCATGACAGCACCAATCCAGCACTGTGCTATACCAAGGTGTATCGCCATTGGGGAGGTAAGAGTGCTAGATTGACTACTTTACTGAATGTTGTCTTTCGAAGGGGACAAACATCATCACTGTGCCACTGTGTAAGCGATTGAGCTTGATGAGCGTATCTAATGACCAGGTATATTTCACCTCACATTCTCTCGTGGCAGATAGAAATTGTCACGCATGGCTTTCTCCGCACATGAACCAGTTTGTCGTCATCACTGAAATATTTGTCTGGTCTGCGACAATGGTTTTGACCTTCCGGTCTGGATTGCGAGCCACACATCGCGGACTCCTTGTAGGACGTGACATTTTATCGTCGCCGACTTCTGACCAGGAGAATGACTCTGTTCCTCTATTTTCTGGCGCTGGTCGCCTATAAGGCTCTTGCAGCTCCAACCGCTTCCAGCCAACCACGGATGCCATCTGACTCGTTGCAGAATAACTCTAATGCTTTAAACTCACAGCCTATCCAACAAAATGTCTCTTCGAGAACAGTTCCGTCTCCATCTCTCATTTCAGCTCCACCCTCGAATTTTGCTGACCCCACTTCCTCACACATCTCCAACACCGTCCCGATCACTTCCCCTCTATCTCTTAACTTTTCTTCCGCTTCACCTTCCTCAACCTCGTTTGCGTCACCCCCCCTCTCTACCATCTTTGTAACCAAGGTTGCAACCGCATTTGAGACGACGACAATCATACCCTCTTCAACCAGCGTTGTCACCGTCGTCGTGACCGCAACTGCAACTGCAATAGTAATCACTTCTCCTCCCCCTTCCTGGGATGATCGCACTTTATGGGCTGCACCACCGCAAATGACCGACCTCTCTGCGTTCAACGTCACTTATTTTCCCAGTGGCCAGCGAAACGTACACATCGTCGCCCAAATCCCAGTACAAGACATCGCCCCCACCGCCAAATCGCTTGAAACCACTTCCCTCCCTCCAGCCAACACCACCACTGCACCCACGATCCTACAACTGGACTACCCAGCTCACTCTGTCAACCCTGCCAGTAAACCTGAGGGTGGCGCGGATTTCTATGCGACCCCGCTCAATCTGGCAGGTGCTCGGAACGTCACGTTGGAATACAGCGTCTTCTTCCCAGCTGAGTTCAACTGGGTCAAGGGAGGAAAGCTGCCGGGTTTGTTCGGAGGACATACGGGGTGCTCTGGCGGATCCTCTGCTCGCGATTGTTTCAGCACGCGTTTGATGTGGCGCCCACAAGGCATTGGTGAGCTTTACCTGGTGCGCCCTCGTGTGATTTGCATACAGAATTCGATCGATTATGTTCGTTTGTAGTACGCTCCAAAGGACAAACAGACTGCTTCCTTGTGCGAGGACACA
>JBBPQS010000743.1:0-10143 GCA_038092635.1 Xerocomus ferrugineus | reverse complement strand
ACACGACATGTCTCCTGAATATTGAAGATGATGGAGGAGTGCAATACTCACGCGTATCGGCTTTTGGAACTAGGAAGAGAACGGCACCCTTCTCTACTGTGAGTGATGCCGTGTCGACGTCTTCTCCCTTTTCGTTCTTGAGAACGAGGGAAGGAAGTGTCTCGCCGACATCGATGTTCTTGGGAGCTTCCGATGGCTCAGACGAAAGGGCGACTGCAGAAGGCTTTGCCTACCCCAGACATCGAGTGATAGAAAAGAGGATAGAAAAAAGGACATCAACACGCCGGGTCGAAATACACGCTCGACACACAACAGACCTTTTTCGCATCTTGCTCTCGCTTGATTTCGGCGTCTTGATCCTCTTCTTGGCCCTCTTTCAAGGCTCGTTTTCGAGTCCTCGCCTTGGTTGCCTGAGCAGAGCCATCGGCGGCGGGCGCTTCTTTCCGCGTCCTCTTTGCAGGGACCTCAGGCTGTCCTTGAGCTGATATCCGACTGGATCGACGAGGTGCGTTGACAGTTTCGGTTGACGGTTCGGCCATGTCTCGGTATTAGTGAAGTGGTGAGCGTGATGGTTTGAGTGACGAGAAAATTATGGGGGTCTGTGCGCAAAACTCTAAGTGGCCCTCATGGCAAGTAAATATTGACACCGCTGGACACCTTGGAGGGCGTTGAGTGTGCACGGGCCAGGGCATATCACTGCCACAACAAAGCTTAGTCACTACTGTTCGGAGCTTAAGCGCAATTCTTCCTCGAGTTACAGTTACTCTCGGGCACGTTGTAGTGTTGCCGCGAGGTGAATCAAGGCGAATCGAAGTGACAATTTGGGCTGAGTTCGACTTAGTTCGTGGTATCGAAGTGGTGCGAAGTGGACCTCTCGCCACCTCGAGTCGGGTACTTCATTTACCCTACCAAAATCTCGACCGACAGTCCAAGTAAGTGGGCGACACTACCTAACATGATTCATGCGTATCATGATTAACTGCAGGTTTCATTGGCCATGATTATCCCATCATGCTTGATCTTGGAGAACTCGATCCCGTCGCGATGACACTGCAGGAGTCCGTCCGATATACGCTGGGAGACGGCACAGACGAAGCGGTTGATAAGACTTGGGGAACCTTGTTCGCCAACCCGCCTGGCCTTGGCCGCGTGCATTTCGGGGCGAATGAACGCATTCTCACCGTGACATTCGTCCATCAATTGCACTGCGTACGAGAGCTCGCACGCGCATTCCATAGCCCAAGATCGAGCCTCGTTACGATGGAGCACCAGCAGCATTGTCTGACCTATCTGCGCCAGACCATTTTGTGCGACGCAGCGGATACATTGGAGGAAGGAGACTTCATGCTGAGGGACTTTGAAGTTGACAGGGATGGCGGCACAGCGGTATGCTATGATTGGGAAAAGGTGTATAGTCACATGGGTAAGAACTACCGGGAGTGGCAAGCGCGCAGAGGAAAGCAAACGACTTGACGGCGTATTAACATGGATTGTACTTAGCATTACATTGCAGCGAAATGTATCGATGACTATCCCAGTTTCCAACAGCAACGGGGACTTTGTTGTCGATGATTGATGAATCACCTCAAGCTTAGGAAAGCGACTGACGGAAAATCCTACCCGTCATACATATGCTAATGACAGCTGGTATCACTCCAGGATGTGCCGCACACCTTTTCAAGCTTTCTGGACTTCCAGGTGTAGCAAACTTCAAACAAATCGTCGCTTTTATTTTTGTTGGTCAGCGTGCCCACCCCACAGTTACTGCAAAGTGTGTACCGCGATGTTGGTGCTTGAAGTAATCGCAGTTCCTCACATCTTGATGTGTTTGATATCAGAACCTAGTACACAAATATTAGATCTAAACGCAGCTCAATCCGCGTCCAAATTGACTTTGATTCACCGCGAGTCCAGAAATGTATTTGGGTGTCAACAATAAAACTACATGTGCACTTCCTGCTGTCCGACAAGTTGCTTCTACTTGTAAAGAGCCGCAAAAGCCGCTTGGTTCCGCTCAGCAGCTGCGTAAACATCTTCCCAGTTCCTGCAAACAGTTTCATACTCTTTCTCCGATGACGCATTCGCATTCGCGACAGACTCGAGACGAAGGTTCGGTCGGCAGAGTATTCTCTGCCGCAAATAGTTCAAGCAGTGGCTCACGAGCGGTGTTGGTGTCGCGGTAGCATCGTCAGAAATGCCAATGAGGGCAGCTTGAATGATCCCCAGGCACTTCATCTCGTGGAAGAGCGTCGGCGTGTGGGCTCTGGGCGGTGATCCCAGGTGGACCAAATGTCCACCAGGCGGAAGGAGAGCTGCGAATTCTTCAGCTGCACTTGGTGTAAGCTGATATCGGTGAGTGTTATGAATGATCATCGCGATTGGGTCGCTACGCCGGATATCGAATGTGAGTGTATCTGAGTGTGGAATGTAGTGAGAACACAAGCGAATCGTGCTTCAAACTTACGGGGATCTGAATAAGCTTTTCTTCCAGCGCCATTGTGTACAAGCTCGAGCGACCAGAACAAAACACCAAAGACAATGATTGCGATGGAGCACAGAAAGGGATTCAGACTCGTTGGTCGCATTCGCCAGGTAGTGAGCATGATGGAGTATGCAACGTTCAAGGGTGAGCACCATGCACCCGTTACATAAAGGATGATCAGATTGGGCAATTCAAGTCCATGTGCTCATTGACCATCGGATCAAATGCTGTGAAGGCAGTGATGGAGCGGAATTGAAGCGGTGTACCGGAGAAGATGCAGGTGCGGAGATAATAATTGATATTGAAGAACTGTGCAACATAAATTTAGCCCAAGTTGCCTTTTGCCGATACTGGCCATGCCTATTCACACTGGCGTCGGTCGATATTAGGCACGAAACAGCAAAGACTTTTCGCAACCTGCAAATGTATCAACTCCTGCCACGCAGTGACCCAGAGAACATCACCTCAGCTGAAGACATTCAGGTGAAAGCTTCTCCAGAGTCACCACCTTGCCGAAGCCGTTTGTCTTCGTGGACGGTGATAGCATGCATCATCTGCACGTTTGCCAACCTCGCAAGCATATACATATTCCCTCCATCCAGAACGGTACCGCAATCTGTAGCGTTTCTTCTCGAAACGCCGCGCTTGACAAGACAGGAGATCTCACGGCTCCGTCGTCCGTCTCAGTTCGTCGGGCTGGACAGAATTCACCAGTATCTCTCTACACCCGTGAAGCCGTTTGCCAACAAACCATTCCTCACTGCCCGGGTTGACAAGTCCAGCCCAGACAAATCCTTTTTCGATGTCGATCAACGAAGCTACACGGCAGCCATCGGTACCGTTTCTCTTGAACACCATCGAGTTATGGTGACACCAACGGTAGGTGTGGATTTTCAACAGTGAAAAATATACTTACCACGTTTCCAGGTTTCAACTATCCTGCAATTCCACCCACTTGACTATGGGATGGAGGCTTGCGAGCTAAGGATGTCACTTCCAGCCCCCCATGTGACCCCGGGTGATGACCCAACCGAGGAAGTTGGTGAACCCAGCTTCAAGGTCTCGGACCTTCCGATGACTGTCCGCCTCTCGCAGCTCGATATGTCTTTCTCGCTCGACGCAGAGTCCGTTTCGTACCGAACGCAGCCTCGCACGTTGCGAGACATTGTCGACTTTTCTGTCGTAGAGCTGCCAGCGACGTTCACACACAATTTTACGTGCAAAATGGAAGAAGTGCTGACGTTCAAGCTTGGCTGCCAGAGTCCAGGATGTCATATAGAGTGGTGGCAGAACAGCGAAAGTCCAGGTGATATACTCTTCTGTATCAAGGAAATACAACCCATTCAACTCCGTACCTAAACAGGGGTGACATTGAGACAATACTCGTCGCTTTGATAGCTTTTCGCTTGAGGAGGACGCTATACGGAACGTAGGTGTCACGCGAAAGAGGCATGTTGGAGAGGTGCAAGGGCTATCTCTATTATTCGGAACCAGATGGATAAATGCTTTGTTATGTAAATCAGTGTGTACTACTACTATGTCCATTGGAGGGAAGTTCAACTGACTCAGAAAACCGGAAGTTCGCTATGGGGCTGATACAACAAGCTCACAGGCGTGGAGTTTGTGAGTATAGCTGGTGTTACTGAAAATCTGGATTGTCACATCTCTCAATGCAAATGTGACACGTCAACAGATATTTCGAGAACACTGTACAATTGTATTCCCCACGATGGGAGATCATATCCGCTAACTTGATGTTTCATAGAATGGACCCATGCGCTTTAGCCTTGAATGGGAATGATACATAGGGAATGGCGATGCTACCTGATTGTTTCCATCATGATCCTACTCTGCAGTCAAACTCCTTCACCGTGAAGGTATTCAATTCGGGCCAGGAGGCTCTGATACGCGGACAAAGGATACCGACGGCCGTCTTTTTGTAGGATGATTCTCTTTTGATCACCGCCACTGATGCGTTTGGAATTAAGGCAAATTCGATGCTGTTTCCTCAATCAGAAAAGCTCTGATATACCCCGCCTGACCCGGTAAGGTTTCCATGTGCAGAGAATGTACTTGCGCCGAAGCCTGTAGGCTAACCTGCGGGAATCGTCCAATTCATTCTGTTGAAGACAGCGAGACCGTCCAAGTATGCAAGTCACACCGACCATGCGTGAGTTACGCAGGCACAGAATATGTTGACACTAGTCCATTGGTGAAGAATACACATGAATACAATGCATGATGAATGAACGACACACGGGATCGTACACTCCTTGTGCCCTTTTGGGCGGATGCGAGTAAATCAATCTGTTGGATGCGATGCACGGCGCATTGTGGTGATATTTCCACGGACCATCCACATTTGTATAGCGGCTGGGTGTACACAGGACTCTCGGAACAGCGTGTCCAGGGTATATAAACCCCAAGGTTACAAAAGGCCAAGTACCACCACTCGATCTCAGAAGTCAGGCAGTCTCAATACTAGCGCAAACATGCAGCTCACCTTATTTTCCCGCGTCATGGCCATGGCATTGGTCCTTGCTTCGTACCTCGCCTTTGCTACGCCAGTAGTAAATGATCGCAAAATCGCGCGCGCCCCCGCAGAGCTCGAGTGTAAGTGGTGCACAAAGATATTGTTGTCATCAAACTCATTCTTTTCTTTTAGCTACTAGTGGCCTTGAAGCCGCATTCGCTGTCGAAGTCTTCTTCTGACTGAGTGTCAGATGCACTATAGTTATGGCTGGCGTTGCTTACTTTGAGCGTAGATTGTATAAGCCTATTTTCCTTAATCGCCTGAAATGTGAAGGATCGGACGCTATTCGATATCAATGTAAATATGGTTTCACCTACGACACAAGAACCTCGGAAATAATTTTTCATCGGCAGAATGCTACAATGTGTATTCGTTTACGCCGTGAATTGACGACTCTTGGATGTCAGGTATTTCCTTACTCACCTATGTAGAGAACTTGAGCAATTTTGTTCGGACGTGTCTCACTGTACTAGCTCCCCATCCTTCAATATGCTGGCGAGCTAGTGGATCACTCTGAGTAGATAAGACGATACCCAAATGTGGTACTCTGAAACGTGATGACGAAGTGCAAAGAGAATTCTCGAACTAAACATGCCGCTCCAACCGGTCTAGTGTTCTCGAACAGGGGTTGAAATTGGGTTCTCACGATCTCCGTCGTCCAGACGATCAGGCGTATGGTATCCATGCGAAAGTCGGATTTAGAATCGCTCCCGAAGATAGGCTGCGATCAGGATCAGTTTCGAGTTCATGGACCAATGTTGACTTTATACAACGGAGGAGGGTTGAAGCTGGCATTGCTCGTGGGAAATACTATTCTCCAGATCTTCGGATGTCGCTGCGGTTGAGCGTAGGAGAGAGAGATGCTGGGTAGGGGCAGAGGGAGTGAGAATGGGCAAGAAGCGCTCTTCGGCCCCAAACAACTGCACGAGCCTGTCCTGAGGCGTGAGCTGCGACCCCGGGTGGTAGGAGTGGTTGAGAAGTGTGACGTGACATGTTACATAAATGACAATTCTCTGAACCAACCACTATGGCGGAACGAGTTCACAAGCGTAAACGCAGTTTGCAGGACTCTACCGTGGACCTTTCGAAGATGAGGATGGCGCTGGATCGCCTCGAAACCCTCAAAGAAGAGTTGGATGGTATTGAAGAAACACGGGTAGAGATTGAGGAGATTTGGGAACATGTCCGCGCACTGGAGGTCATCCTGCAGGGTGCCAAGAAGCCAGTACGTTGCCTATTCTTCGAATTACGTGCTGTGATTACTAGCGATTCCCCAGAGAGTGACTTTTTCAACCGTTAAACAAGAAGATCTCAAGAACGCCGGTGTCGAAAGGAAACGTCTCCATTTTGAACCCGCGAAAGTGGCCGAGTTAACGGAAGAGTTGAAGTCAAACGCTTCCGCAGAGGCAGAAATTGTGGATCTCCACTCCCGGATCAAAAAAATATACGCACGAGTGAACATGGATGTGAGTCCTGTATTAATCATCTTTGCGTTCGGCAAACCTAAGTGAATGCTTGCTCGTAGCATGAACCAGGTTCATGCATGATTCTCGACGCAGTACTACTCGCGTTGGCGGAGATTGCCTCAACTGAAGAGAGCGGTGTTGCCATTCTACTTGAGATGAGGATTGCTCCGGGAGATGGGGTCCAAATCTCTCACCCCATTTCGGGATACGAGCTGTGGCTGAGCGGAAACATAGACTATGCGGTTATCCAGTATGACGACTTGAAGGACTACAAGAGTGGGTTACATTGTTTATTTCACTCCGCGAATTGATTCACGATCTTTCAGACCGCTTACTCCTCCCTGGTGGTTCCAGAGAGGATGCATTCGAGATTGCAAAAGGTTGCCTATTACTGGTTGAAGCCAAACGTCAAGGTGAACGGGATTTAGCGACCTATATCCCAGAAGCTGTTAGTCAGGCGATTGCCCTGCTGAAGTCCGCAAAGTATGTTGCCCCTGTCTGGTTTACTTCATCATCTGAGGGTTGCTTTCCAGGCTTCCAGAGGTCCGTTTCTGTCTATCTGACGGACAGACATGGATTTTCTTTATCTTGAAATTGGAAAATGGGACACTAACATACTATGAATCGGCACCTCGTCGTCTGAGCAGAGACACAGTGGAGGGCTCTGACTTGAACTTGCGTGAGATTGTGCAGCTCGTTTGTGAATGGGTAGGCATTTATATTGAGCGTGTATCTGCCTCTCATGGACAATCTTTTTAGCTGCGGCCCACTACAACCAGTCTGTTTGGGGTTGAGTAGGTTACAACGCCACGGCCATCGGGATGGAAGTAGGGTAGTAGAGCAACTCCGTGGGGAGGTCAGCCATGTACATGAGGTGGGAAAGGGTGGCAGAAAAACAGGACTGGAGAGGAGCAGGATGTGAGGAAAGAATGCGAGGAAAAGGAGGGCGAGAGGTTGAGCGGCGCGGAATGAAGCCAGTGCTGCCACCGCTTCAAATCGTCCAAAGACTCTACCGACTGGCTTGATTGGGTCTTTTGAATTGAAACTCTAACAAGCTCGTCGCCCTGGCACTCACCTGACTCCTACGGTCCTCCTTGTAAGTACTAATGTGTCTATCGTTTTGCGTCGGTTTACTGTAAGCTTGTCGAGCAGTGTCATGGAATGTCTTCCCTTAAATAGAGCTAAACATGCAGAAATCAAAGGTAATATCGGTACGCCCCATCAGAAATCCATTCACCTGCAATGTTGTCCCAGGTGTTACCTCACAGCGCTCTGTATGCAGAGCCTATACATTCCCAGTGGCGGGCATCTCGTGGGGCATCATGACTTCATTCTATGATGCGGTTTGCACAACCTCATTCGAAATCTCCGTCAGGCAGTGAAGGCTACAAAAAAGAGTGCCATGATGGCTACCTGGATCACTATCTTATGGATATTGTCAAGCCTTTGCGTGTTGGCGAATGTTATTGATGCATTTACCTGGAGAATGGATTATCCTGGGACTGGAAAGGTACTACCTGGTTGTTATATGGAACAAGCCCATTCCAGTCACGATAGTCACAGCCTACCTTCTGATGATGTGGATTGCAGATGCAATGATGGTGAGTTCGAGATACATAGTGTCTGCCAGATAAGTGCATCTGACTCAGGCCTGGGTAGTTATGGCGGCTTGTCGTATTTTGCCATGAAATTCAACATCTCCCCCGCGTCTTTGTTCTATCTTTCCTACATTGGTATGCTCGGTCAGTCTCTTGTTCAGAGCCTTACCATAGCGGAATTTCACCTTTCATCTTCCAGGTACCGGATGGCATGTTGACAGTCATCCATTTCAATCGAACATTCAGTCGACGTATGCTTTCAGAGTCTCCGTTCTGTTCTTCACCCTATCTATCACATTGAATGTCTTTGTCACGGCATTCATCTCTATCCGACTGCTCCTATTCAAGAAGATTGGAAAGGGTCTTGGGTACATCCTGCCGACGTTACCGCACTTTAACTGGCCGTCGCATCATTTTCAGAGTGAGAAGAAGCACAGGTGTCTCCATACACGAGCATTGCAACCATGCTGATCAAGACGGCCGCACCTCTACGCAATTTGGTCGCTTGTCTTGATCGTCGTATACTTGCAGAACAACCCCGAGCAGTACGTCATGACCGTAACGATGTGTCCCATGTATATGCATTACTGTTAATGGACGCGCAGTCTCAGGGGTTGACGCGGATGCATTGTGGCAGGTGATCAGCCCCACTATGATTGTTTACGGGGTATCAAAAGGGCTTGGTTGGGAGCAATCGACGTCTGCAAAGTTAACTGTGATAACTCAGATAGCGTTCGCCGAGGGTGAAGCGGATAGTAAGGTGCATAAAAGAACAAGAAGAGATCATCACATGCATTCAAATGCCTTACGAACATTGGTGCTAGGTCCTTCTTACTTGCCCTTCTTTCATGCTCAATCACTTCTGCTGCAATGAATTTTCTGCAATGTTTGGCAGACATAAAAAGCTGTGCCGATGGCTCAAGTAACTGTACTTTGAATATTTCAAACACAACTGCTTTCTCCGTCCTCCTTACAAGCCAAGGCCCCCACGTCAACTCCACAGACACAGGCTCTGCGCTTTCATACACCGGGTGCACTCAATACTGTGCGACAGCCCAACAACACTTTAATTGGACTTCGTTTGCCAAGGATTATGCCGCGTGGCTCCTGCCTTATCTCGCTCTGCTCTCGCAGCTTCCTTTTGGCGCTCATCGGAGAATGGATAACTTTATGTCTGTGGTCTTGACACTCGGATCGCCTACTCTTGCTGGTTACTCGCTATATATGACCCTCCTTAATGCACGATGGGTCAATGACCAGCTGTTTGCAGGGATTGACTATCCCAGTGCAGCGGTCCGTCAGTCGGTGGTGTGGGTTTTGAGCAGTCTTCAACAGGTACCATTGCGTATTCACCCTGGGGACTCTGCGCGATTTGAGTCCCTCGTCGTCCACCCAGACAACGATAGCTGGTGGACGATACTTGCCAAGGAACTCGATTACTCACACAGGTGGTCAATCATGTCCCCAACATCGATCGCCTGGGTGGTCATTAATCATTGCTTATATTCTATCCGTAGCCATATGTATTGCTAATATACCCTACGACCAAACTTCCTCTCTGGCAACTGGTTCAGGATTGCTCTGGTTGCTACCAATTGTTACTGGCTGGTTGGTTCTTTCCCCCAAATGTGACTACGATCGGGTGCAAAATGCGTATCGCAAGGCGAATAGACAAGTATTCGTAGCGGATTCCGATAACCCGATCGCAGTGCCTTCCTACATCACCTCCAACTTTGGTTTGACTATCAGCCCACCAGACTGGTTGTATGGCAGAGGTATTGCTTCTCCTGATGAGGCCCAAATTCCTCCGGTTTTCAACTATGCAAGAACATTTTCATGGTATCGAAACGTCTACCTGACATCTCTATTCTACCATGCAGCTTGGCGAAAATCGAATGATCGCGTTGGCGTAGACGGCAAATTCATTCCTGGGGTCGATTAGGGACTCGGGAACAGATTGTTAGCTACTGTCAGCCTGACGAGCGCAAATATTCCGGACCCAATGTTCTTTGGCCTCGTGGCTTGTTCTCTAATATGGCCGTGGCATCCCTGATGTCGTTGCAG